>JAXQQM020067124.1:0-224387 GCA_034641835.2 Pinus albicaulis
AACTAGCAATTGCACCATATGTTGCAAAGGAAACGCTGTAAAGCAGTAACATAGGAAATAGTAATATAGAGGAAAAAACCATAATGCCAGACAATTCTAGAAGTTTTCTGGGTTATTTCCAGAGCCTGAAAACAGAAATATTTTCTGTTGTTTTAAAGATGACAAAAATTGGAGAAAATGAAAAATTAAATTGAAATAAAAAATGGAAAAAATCATTAGAATGTTTACCACAAAGCATGGTCACAGTTTTTGTACCACTATGCATGCACCATAATTTGGGGGAGTGTGCCCTAGTGTGAAGAAGTGTGTGCCAACTAAACATAAGTTCAATGTGAATCAGTTTCTTGTTGAAGGATAGGTTTTGATTTTGAGTTAGTAAAGAGAAGGCTCAAAAGTAAACTCCATGTATGTTAGCCTTCAATATAGATAGGTCTCACAGAATGCTATGTCATATATAAAGCATTTGGATTCAATGTTTGTTTTCATACGATACTCAATTGTTGGTTTGGCCAAAGTGGGTTCTGAAACATGATCTATCACATTAAATTTCACTATATTAGCAAACTTCAAAAAGCTGTTATATACAAACTGCAGTCTACCCGGATTCCCCTCAAGATGGAGTGCGAGAGGCACCTAAACTCTTGCAGTAATTTCAATTAAAAATTTGGTTAGGAGGGATTATCTGATTGATGATGATATGAGGACATGGACAATATTACCAGTCAAATTGATTTCTCAAGATCTAACTATATTGAATTCTCATTCATTTGGAGAAACAACTTTTCCAATCTTGGTTCACAACTCCTTTTCCATTCAATGTGAACCTTGTATTTTTAGCTTTGCATATTCCGTTATAACAGTAAAATCTTCACAAATCATAAAACTTATTTATATCCTTTTCCAACATCTTGAGCACGTCTACTGGCACCATGAAAACTGTTCACACCAAACTGCAGTCAGAACAGGGCATCTAGAACAAACCCAAAACAGAGTAAGGCACTTCAAGATGAACTCTTCCCTGTGCAATTTCCAATTAAAGGCTGGTTAGGAGGGATTCTATACAGTCAGCCAATGATCAAAGGGAAAAGGATTTTCAATATTACCATTCAATTGAACATGAATACAACTATATTAGATTTATATTCATTTGGAAGCAACCCTGCAATCTGGTTCACACCAACTCCTTTCATTCCAATGTAGACCTTACATTTTTGGCTTTGCATATTTCCGTTGCTCTGGCCAAAATCTTCTCGGTAGACTTCTTTATATCCTTTTCCAACATCTTGAGCACGTCTACTGGCACCATGAAAACTGTTCACACCAAACTGCAGTCAGAACAGGGCATCTAGAACAAACCCAAAACAGAGTAAGGCACTTCAAGATGAAATGCCATGAACAGCTCTGAGATGAATCTACACAACAAGCTGATTCTACTGCTTTCTGTGGCTAACAGAGTAAAACTCTTTCAATCAATAAACCCAAAATCTTGCATTAATTTACAGAGAATTACTTCCTACCGATCTCCATTATAGCTGGAATAAAAATGTTTGAAGAAACTGACCTGGGCTTGCTGTTGCAAGAGGGGAAGTTGGAGAGCGCTGAGCATGAATGAGAATGACTCTATCCTACGATGCACACAAGTTGTTAGCAGCCCACTGGAGAGCGATGATGCTCTCCTCGCTCTCGTCCATGGCCACCAATATGAGCCTGCCTGATTTATTCTGCTCCCCCATGGACTCAGTGCACAAGAGTTTGCCTCTGGTTACACCTATCTTCACACCGACTGAATTGTTTTGCTGTATGCGTTGAAGTTCTCAATTCAGAACAAGTTTCTGTGAGATTCAAGGTAATCAAGCCAAAATATTCTAAAATCTACAATCTACTACGCTTAGATAACTAATAGCTGCTTCTTTGTTATGGCAGATGGTCGATAATAGCCGGGAGAGTCCCCGGCCGAACAGACAACGAAATAAAGAACTACTGGAACACTAACTTGAGCAAGAAACTTGCTGTCAGGGGAATCAATCCCAAGACCCATAAAAAAATGACGACAGAGGGCACGAACAGAGTCAACAGTGACCGTTTTAACCAGAGGAAAGGTGAGAAAATATATGATTCTCCAAAGGAAAGAAATGTTGGCAGGGCCGGCCAATCAACAGGGCTCGTGATTCCTAATGTTCACAATCTAAAAGCAGATTTAAAGGGGCAATATATTGCAAGAATAAGAGAACTTAAAAGCTCTAATACAGCTATCAACTCATCTTCTCCAATAAATACACAGAATGAGCCAAAGTCCAGAGAGTTAACAGCAGATCCGATATTTCATTGTAGCTCTGCATCGGAAAAAACCAGAGAAATTACCACTCATCCTGATTTCATGGAGCCACAGCCAGTGGCAAGCTCAGATGCTGGGAAACAAACAAATGATAGTATTGTATATTGCAGCAGTGATTCAGCTGGCAGCTGTTCCTTGATCGAACCCTTCTCCAATGAGGATCATGATCATCACTACTTGTCTATGGAGGGAAATTCTAATGAATGTTACAGTCAGACACTGGCTGAAGATTATGGATCTCTGAAGCCCAGTACTCCACATACAGAATCAGAGCCAATATGTGATAGCAGAGAACGTGACAATGGCTGCAGCCATGTCATGCAGAAACATGACCAGTTCCCAGAATATGATGTATTCAGTTTCTTCGACGTTCGCAACGCTGAGAATGAAATTTGTTGCAGTGCTGATCAGTGGGTACATGAACAAGAAACAGAATTCATGCAGCAGAAAGATCAAGAAATTCCCCACCGATCTCCATTACAGCTGGAATAAAAATGTTTGAAGAAACTGACCTGGGCTTGCTGTTGCAAGAGGGGAAGTTGGAGAGCGCTGAGCATGAATGAGAATGAATCTATCCTGCGATGCAAACAAGTTGTTAGCAGCCCATTGGAGAGCACTGATGATCTCCTCGCTCTCGTCCATGGCCACCAATATGAGCCTGCCTGATTTATTCTGCTCCCCCATGGACTCAGTGCACAAGAGTTTGCCTCTGGTTACACCTATCTTCACACCGACTGAATTGTTTTGCTGTATGCGTTGAAGTTCTCAATTCAGAACAAGTTTCTGTGAGATTCAAGGTAATCAAGCTACCTAGTGATTGGATTGGAGTTGTTACAGACAGAGGGGGAATCCTGCGAGCTTCCAAAGCAGTTGCAACGTTCCAGTCTTTGGCTCTGACGCACGGAGCTATACTCAGGGACAATGCTCAAGTCACAAAAATCAGTAATGGGTGGAAATTGAGAGATGGGTCAGATGGGGTTCTTGTGTGTACCAGAAGGGGTTCTGTACTTGGAAGAAAATGCGTGATTGCTGCAGGCGCATGGGCTCAAAAACTTGCTAATGAGATCTCAGGGATTGAATTACCCATTCAACCTCTTCATACCAGCATTGCATATTGGAAAATCGAAGAGGGTTTACCGAACTTTTTGCCAGAGAATGGATTCCCCACCTTTGCCTATTACAATGACCCTTACCTTTATGGGACACCCTCTTTAGAATACCCCGGATTGCTCAAGGTCTCAGTTCATGCAGGTTACCCATGTGACCCAAACAAGAGGGCGTTGTTGCCTGATCTGGATGCATTGAGGCAGAAGGTAAGCCCTTGGTTGACTGAAAGTTTCAGAGGAACTGTTATGTCAGAAAGCCCTGTTGTTATGTCAGAAAGCCCTGTTGTCGCCGAGGCTTGCATGTATTCAATGTCCCCTGATGAGGATTTCATCATTGATTTCTTGCCATTGGCAAAGACTCAGATGTCAACAGCATCCAAGTCCCCTATTTTAATCGCCTCTGGGTTCTCTGGCCACGAGTTCAAGATGGGTCCTTTGATAGGACGGATATTGATTGATCTTGCCCTCACAGGAGAAGCTCATGGGGTGCCCCTGCAGTATTTTTCGATTGAACGTTTTCTTCAAAATCCCCAGGGTAATCCCAAAAGTGGAACATGCAGAGCTGCAGATATGGCCTTTACCTGAGTTCTCTCTCACAGACGTATGATATTTGTTATGCTGTATAACCGATTAAAATAACAGAATTTAATCCTAGGGCTGAAATGGTTTGAATCGTCTAACATTCAAATCAAAGGTACATAATAGTACACGTACTCATTCAGCAAAGTTGTTTTCAAATAAGAATTGAATCGTCTAACATTCAAATCAAAAGGTACATAATGGTACACGTACTCATTTAGCAAAGTTGTTTTCAAATAAGAACGCTTACAAACAGAAATATTTGAGCTTATCACCAAATAAAAATTAAACCAAAACAAATTAACTAAAAAAACATTTTTAACCAAATTAAAGTATCACAAACAATTTTTTATTCTAGATATAAATACTTCACACTAATAATATACTTAATAGCTTTCCAATATTGATCAAACAATCAAAAATTGTAGTGTTGATTATTTAAATATAACTTGTTTTACTTTTTTGATTTTGATCTAAACTCTTCATAAAATTCAATTGATATGTAAAAACTCTCACCTAATAAAATTAAATTCAACCGAAACTATTTTTTAATCAAAACAAGTGTTATTCAAAATGAAAACATCATAAATAACACAAAAATATACTAAACACTTCTATTTCATATAAACGATTAATACAATCAATCAATTTTTAAAATGTATATTAACGATGAAAATACGTCTATTACATATGGATAATCCTCAAGTAGGATCGAAATCTAATAATTGTTTTCTGAAATCTGATTAAAAATAAGTAGCGCTTTTAAACATTATATAAATAATTACTGAAATATGAATATTTTTATTTGTAATGAAATTTAATCGTTTATTTTTTTAAGCTTGGCAACATTTTTTTATTAATCATATGTAAAGCTAATGCTACAAATAGGAATTTGGTGACTTTAATCTTGCTCAAAGGAAATCAAGTCTATTGGCCACCAATCAACATCATAAACTATCCAAAATTTAAATAGTTTAAACATGTCCAACCAAGCTTTAAAAGATACCATATCTATTGTTCATCTATTCTTTCTACCGAAATGAGTACAATGATATACGAAATCATTAAGACAAAACAACATAAGCTTTTGAATAGTCCATGACCGCAGGTCAATATTCATGATTCGACTCAGGGCCGAGTCCTTGCACTCGATTCAGCATCTCTATACTCTGACACTTCACAATTTCTTTTTCCATGCGTCCGAGATGTATACATTCTCCGTGGTATCGCCACCGATTGATTGAATTTCCTTCGAATAATCGATAGGCTCGACTCATCTTGTAGGGGCTAGTGATGGCCTAATTGGTGACGTAATTCCCGTTGCTATTGCATATACGTCATTTTTGTCTCCACATGGCTTTTATAATCCAACAAGTTTGGATGGCATGTTCGAACAAGGCCAACTCCGACTCGTGTGTTTCCGGGTTGACTACCAGGGGCTCCTAGTCTTTCGCTGATCGGTTCCCTTGCTGTTTCTTTCACCCTACTTCCCACCTTCGACCCCTTCACTCCGCGTCAAAGCTTTCACCGTAAGCATGCAAGAGGTCAAAATAGCCTTGCCTCGTGGTCCCCTCCGCATCTTTTCCTCAGGCGGCCGGTGAAGGTATGTGCTCTCCTTCTCCGCTTGGGTCGCCACTACCACAAAGCAGTTGTTCCCTCCTAACTTCCGCTATGTCAACCTTCACTAATTGGAAATCAAAGTTTGTCAAAAATTGGAGTCTTCATACCCTCACTAATGCCATCACTAGCAGAAAGAAGAAATGGAGGCATAAGAAAATTAGGTCGATTTCTCCGAAAGGAATTCGCGATTTAAGCATTTTTAGTGGCCCATGCATCCATATATAAGAATCACCTCACGCCTTTTCCCCGGTGATATACCATTCCATGACCCTTTGTCCGGGATGAACCTTGGACTAGCTCTAGAATTCATGTTCCCCCTGGCCGTGCCTCTCGAGGCTGGTATTCGACCCAAAATTTTCTTGATGAGTTCGTTGACATAAGACCAAACCCCTCCCTCTCCCTACTCGATTTATAACCCATCTCCCGAATTTGACTTTGACCCTCCCCTCGCGGGGTTCTTTTCTACCAACTCATAACTATCCGTGATCCAACCTCACATCGATTCCCCACTCACCTCGTTGAATTGCGCCAAGATTCCAAACCCCGGCCGTGAATCCCTTCCATCCTTCGACATGAATCTCCGTTCCCATGGCAACAACCGAAATAGAAACTAATCGATTATCACAGCCTTCACTCCCCATTATCTCCTAACCAAACATCCCAATTTCCAATTTTAACAGAGGACAAAGACTAAAGGGTCGATGACCAAGTTCTTCCCTCGCACCCAATTCCCCCATGCAATGACTTCCATGAATTCATCTTGCTGCATCGACGAAACCCCATCCCAATTCCTATAATGAATCACAAACAACAAACCCGACCATTCTTCGATTATTTTGTTCCTCTTATCCACCATTGCAAGAAATGAGAGGTTATGCACCATATATACCGTAGCCTACTTTCGTCGCCGCACTAGATGTCTTGGCGTTGTTATGAAGCCTATGCTAGTAGTGCCGTAATCGCACTACCCAACTTTCCTACTCCCTCAAGCCTCAAAATGCTACACGATAGTGTTTGCATGCAAGGTATGCACCTTTCCATATACCAATTATTTAATTATGTCACCCACGACGTTACCACTTTAATACGTACCGACCTCGATTTTAATGCTTGTGGTATGTCGCGGCGTTGATGGGTCACCCACCTACGTTGGCCCATCGTTGTACCATCATACCCTTGGCTCGCATGGGCCTTCTCCTCCCTCGCACCCCCGGAATGAGTATTAATTGTCTATTTTTTAATAAAATTATAAATTTAATTAATTTAAATAGAAAATTTTCATGTATTATAGTTTTTAGTTATAAAGAAATTTTAATATTTTTATTTTATTTCAATTTAAACAAAATTGTCTCGTTGTGTTCGTCGTTCAATTCCTAGCCCTTGTCAAGGTTATGGGGTAGATCTCAAGTAAAAAGAAAGTAAACTCTAAACACAATTTTTAAAATTTAACATTTTTTTTTACTATTCAGAAAAGGGTTAACCGCTCCAAGAACTCGCAAGAATCCCTACCGCAGAAGCTAGGTAAGGAGATTCGCGTTAATTGGGTGAAATTCCACGTCAGCATAGTTTGTCATCAAGCCACTAGTGCGGTTGGTTCACGTTATGGCGTCGTTTTCAGAGGGGGTGTCGCAGCTCCCTCCTTCCGCAATGTTGGCCACAGAGAAAGCCGTTCGGGGCAGCCACCGGCGAGAGGGAACTCGGGGACCTCACCGCTTTGGGAGCCACATGGCAAGCCTTGGCCGGTGCTGAAACTCGTCTCGTCGAGACCGTTAAGAAGCCACGATTTACTATACCACCAACAACACCGAATGAATACCGTGGTTACATGAAAGGATTGCGTTTTTAACTGTAAGTTCATAGGCATCGGTCTACGTAAAAGGATTTACCGAAATGGATTCAAATCAAATGGCAACCCAAATGTCACATTGACCCCAAATTTGGGGCCGCAGGTTTTTTTCACTATTATTTTTACTAATTTATTAGACAAAGAGCGCATTTTTTACGCTGTCCTTATTTCTACAGCAATGCAGTCTTTTTATTCGCCAATGGGAAGAATGTCAAATGTTACAACCTGCATCAAAGAGTAATTTCTTGCCGCCCCTATTTTGGTTCGTCCGTTTGGCCTTCCAATTGATTTTTGGGCTCCCATTATTCTCAGAGGGCATAGGAAATTCCCTTAGAAATTTTGTTAAGATAGTCGATACAACTTTGCGAGGACGCTACACTTTTTGCTCGCATTTGTGTCTATATGGTCATCTCGTAGCCTTTGCCCGAAAATGATCAACTAGAATATGAGGGTAAACTCGGAATCAACTTCTGATTATGAGCACATTCCGTTTCATTGTAGGTGATGTCATGAATATGGCCATCTCTATAAATCTTGCCCTTTGAATACTGCTGAAATTCCTTTTCTCCTCCGAACCCTATAAACCCCGATCAAATTCGAACAAGAGGAAGAAGGTTTCATTCGAGTCCAGGAAAAAAACGAACTAGTCGATCTTCGTGGACAAAAGAACATAAAAGGTCGACTACTCAATGTGCCAATCGATACGAGGTTCCCAGCAACCGAAGGTGAACCAATGAATATATCCCTCCTCACACGGGCCCATATTTGGAAGGCGGTCATTCCGTTGAGGAACCTCCAGCACTCGCCCAAGCTTCTACTTCGGGTGGAAACGAAAAGCAATTGAAGATACTCGGTATTCGATTCGAGTCAAGAAAAGGGAGATGTCGTTAGCGGAACCCCCATGGATGTCGAACAACATAAAGAGGAACTTTGTGCGGAAGAACGAGTGCTTAAGTGACTTCTTAATGATTGGAAAATATTGATGATGTATTCATTCCTCTTGAAGAGAAATGCTTATATAAAGAAACCTTTGAAAGGTATCTCATGTTATGTGCACATAAGGAGGTCCAAGCATTTGAACAAGGAACCATCCCAACTCCTCCAAAATCTCCAAAGAAACTAAGGGTCGAAGAACTTCGCAAGAATCTATACAGCTAGTAGGGGAAATGCTAATCAATACCTAGAAGATAGTACCGTTTAACAACGTTTTCCAACAAACTCCGAAGTTTTCTCAATGAAATTTCCATCATGGAATATCCACTACCAATAGTTGAGGTAAGCAAAGATTTTTAAAAGAGAAATTGAGGTCTAAAACTCTGTTATGCTACTTCAAGAAACCAAAATAACAAAGCCTAAACCGAGTAGTCTTCTTAACACTTTTAACCCTCATTATGAGTCTATAGCAATCGATTCTCGTGGTACATCGTGTGGCATAGGGCAAACATTTCCTTGGAACCCGATGAGATTAGGAAGTGAGGGGTTGGCTTGCCTTTCCTAGAATTTTATCCGGGTATTTTCGGCAAATAGAATTTCGAGAGAAGCTCTTTATCTCGGGCAAGCAGTATGGTCCGTCTATTCCGTGGGAGAGTGACAGCAGTTTTATCGAGGACATTCGCACCCTCAATCAACTATTTCCTACTCAAGATCGGCTAATCGAGGGGATTTTAATATCATTTTGAATTTGGATGAAAAGAAAGGAGGACTCGTGCACGAAGACCCGTATATGCGTCCTTTCGAGACCTTCTTACGCATCTTCATCTAGTGTAGACATCCCAACAAGAAATGGTAAATTCACATGGAACAATCGTCACAGTAGAGTTTAAGGATCAAATAGCCTCGGCTGATAGGTTTTTGGCATCTGCAAGCGCTAGTGAGCTCAGATGTTTATTACGAAGCGACAATTTTACCTCTTTGGCATCGGATCATTGGCCCATTCATCCGGATATTGATGTAAAACTGGGCCCATGAATCGGCCTTTTCGATTTGAACTTTTCTCGCTTCGAGATCCACAATTTTTGGAGAAAGTAAATGATCGTGGAAATACTATTCCTCGCCGGGCGAATAAAATGCATACCTTCAGCTCCGCCGCGCTAAAAACCTAAATTAAAAGATGGAACAGAGAATGGGCTTTTGGAAATATCCACCGAGATCAACTTCTTTCTAAGAGAAATGAAATACTTGCAAGAACAAATGATTTTTCATGGCCGAACGGGTTTCGAGCATTGAGGAAGGTCTCACCTTAGCAACTTAGAAGAACGGGAGAATAAGAAGAGATTTTGTGGAAACAAAAATCTCGAATTCAATGGTTACGGGAAGGAGAGCGGTAATACAAATTTTTTCCATAAACAATGATCCGAAGGGCAAAGATAATCAAATATTTTCCTTAAACGATGAGAATGAAATCGCCTTGTCAAACATGAGGAAATGGCACAAGAATTGCGCAATCATTTCAAAGGATTGCTCTCGCGTAGCCTCCGCCAAACCTAGAAGATGCTGGTCATAAAAATAACAAGGCATATTCCTTCTATCATTACCAAAGAGAGTTAGGACTTAGCGTTATTGTGAGAAGTGTTGCGTAGGAAGTTGAAGTAAGTGGTTATGCATCTCCGCCTGTGAATAAAGCTCAGGACTCGATGGGTTGACGTGAATTTTTCAAAGCTTCCCCGGACGTTTATGGCCGGATATAACGGATGTTGTTAAAGAACTTAAGGCATCGTAAGGTATACCTAGCTCTAATCACGCCATCTCTTACTCTTATTCCGAAGAAGGAGCATGCCGATATACCGTGATTTCGATTCCATTGTGACTTTGTAATGTTATTTACAAGATTCTTTCTAACTATTATGGTGAATCATCTTAAACCCCTTCTTCCGCAAATTATCTCTCCGTGAGCAAACCGATTTTGTTACAAAAGTCGGTCAGCTGATGGAATCATCGCTCGTAGCCATCCATACGCATACTAAAAAGGGTTAAAGGTATGATGATCAAATTAGATTTAGCAAAAGCTATGACCTGACAATGGGGTCTTATCTTCGGCAGTTCTCAAGAGTTTTGGATTTGATAAGCGATGGTTGCAGTAGCTTTTTCTTTTCTTTCCACACCAACTTCTCTATTCTCGTTAATGGAATTCCATCTCAACCTTTTAATATTTCAAGAGGTCTTCGCGGTGGCGATCCCTTATCTCCTTTCTTGTTTATCATAGCTGCGAAGGGCTCGCTCGCTACTTAAAGCAATCCTCTCAAGAGCGCAGCTTCATGGTTTGAAACTCGGGGCTCATATTACTCCCCCGACTCATCAACAATTTTTTGATGATATTTTACTCTTCTCGCCAAGCTTTCCGTCCGTGAGATCGTAACAATTCTTGCAATTCTTGACATCTTTATGGATGCTTCTGTGCATCGTCGTGAACAATGACAAATCTCATGTTTATTTTCTTAATGTTAATAATGTTGTCAATGATTTATTTCGCTCTTAGGTTTTCGTATTGGCTCCTTCCCATGCGCTATTTGGGTGTTCCATTATGTAAAACTCGCTAAGAGTTGTAGATTAGCATGATCTCATTACAAAGATGGAACACAAACTGAAAACCGGGGCGTTTCGAGTTATTACTGCTCCCGGGCGACTAATTTTATTAAAAATCCGCCCGTAATCTATTCCTATATATCAACTTTCTAGTAGAGCAGCCCTGTAAAAAGTGTCTCGTAATCAATTGGTAAGTCTCACATAAATTTTATGGCAAATAAAATAGTCGGAAATGGCCCTAGTGTCGTGTAAGGCATTTGGCGATTAAATCTAAACCAGCAGGGCCGGGTCTTCGTGATCCCTTCGTACTTAATCAAGTGATGGGAAGAAAATTCTCGGTGGCGATGGCTCCAAAGGGGGACAAAACGGATTTGTGGAAGACACTCTAGGAAACTATGAAATGCCATGCTCTATTTCTGAAAATTTGAAAATTGATGGTTCCCAAAGGATCAGCGATATGGAATCTGCAGCTGGTAACCAATCTCTTATTTGCCAACATAGTTTTTGGGAAGTAAGGGATGGCACAACCGCACTTTTTTTTGGAGGATTCGTGGCAACAAAGAGAGAAATTATTTACTCATCTAGATCTTGCTGAACTCTTCTTATTCACCAATATCCCACACCACCGCTTCATATCCAATTATTGGACTCAAAGATCGATGACCTAACGAGGAAATGGGTGCAAAAGTGCAGGCGTCGTACGCACTCGTACACTTCCGCAATGGCGAAACTAAGGACCGGGAGATGCAGTATCAGGAACATCAAGATACAACAGGACGTACATTCTTCGTTGGGCCACGCACCAAAGGAATGTTTACTATTAATGAAGCTTATCATATACAAGGCCATAATAATCATGCTCATGTTTCTCCTATTCGGATTAAAATCTCGGCCATGGGAATAACGCTCTAAAGTGGGTTACTTTCTCTATGGATTGTTGGTCACCAGAAATATTAACGGGATAATATTCAAAGCGAGGTATGATAGGGCCGTCACTTGCCTTGTAGACAAGCCAATGAAACCATTGAGCATATTTTCAATAGCCGTGGCTATGTTGTACCCTCTTAGCGGCCAGCTTCAGAATTTACTGTGCAAACAAATATGATCCCACCAAGGTGATTACCACTTTCCGAATTGCTAAAAAGGTGGCTATCAATGTGGTTTTAAATCACGCATGGTAGCTGGTATTGGGTTTTTCAATTTGGGATCTCCGGAAGGAACGTAACCAACGGATTTTCCATGGAGAGGACACGATAATCACAAGGTCTCGTAGAAAAGGTGCTTGCCAACATCGAGAAACTATCCTCGTTGGAAAATGGCTTCAAGATGATTGGAAGGCCGAAGGATATGAAGCACAAATATTACATAAGTTAAACATCCATCCGCATATGTTAGCACCTTGGAAATTCGTACCTCCTCGCCCACATTCTCTCAATGTCGGGCAACGACCTACTCGTGGATTTATCAAACTTAATTTCGATGGTGCCTAAAAGCAACTCGGGCAAGCCGTACAGGGAGGTGTGTTCGGAATTCCCAAGGCGAAGTCCGCTAGGCTTATGCTCCGGATTTGGGGTATGCACGAACATTGAGGCAGCACTGGCTTCGCTCCAACATGGATTAATCATAGCTAAGAGCGAATGTGGCCTCCAATTTGCTTTATTGTTGAAAGAGACTCGATATGGTGATCGAGCTTCGAGTAAACTTCAAGACGGTACACACGGGATAAAAATATCAAAAGTTGGCGCATCGCAACTTTGCTACAATAAATTGAGATCGTTACTCAATTACACTACATCATTCCCTCTCACACTCGACGAGATTGCATGAAGCGGTTGATTATTTGCGAAATTGGGGTTGTCAAAATTGTGACCCCATATCCGAATATTACCCTCTCGCTAGGGCTTGGGATATTGAATTTTACTCTTTGCAACTTATAGTAGACAGAGATCTCCGAGCTAGTGATATGCGAGACAACCGACTGGTGTGCGGGCCGTACCCTTCGCCGTCGGGGCCGCTTTATTGCCTAAGCTTCGGTCGCTTTTCGCTTAATTATGACCATGATCTCCCGTATGAGGACATGATCACTTGTAATTATACCATTGCATGCCGACGCGATGGCTCTTCATAACAGCCTTCCAAGTTGGTCGTATGTGCATTTGTATTGTTCTCTCGGTTTAGTTTCGTGGTTTGGTACGGGGCCGCAAGAGGGTATTATATGGGTGCTTCCCGCCTCCCCGCTGACTCATTAGGTTTCGATATGTGTCACCTCACTTTCACACTATTAGCTTCCATTCTTCGCAATATACGTTGAAGGATGTCTTACTCGTTTTGCTCCTCATGTCGTTTACATGAAGATGAAGAGGTTAATCCTTGTTTCCAAATTCTTGTTTTCAATTATTTTCGTATCATATGGTTTTGAAAGGATTTAGATGTGGGTTTACTTAACAACTTCTTCCTCTATCATTGTAATTCTTTTCCGCGTTATGAAAGGATGTTTGTGGTACCTGACAGGGTTTCGTACGTGTATGCCGACTCTTCGTTTCTTTTTATTTTTCCCGTTTGGTTTGCGAAACCATTACCTGCTTTGGCTGCTTTTCATGTCGGCTCTATGGGCTTTCATATATTTTTTTGTCCGGTTTTCTCGACATGATGCTCATCCTTCATCAAGCTGCCCATATTACTCGCCCGTGCATATGTATCGTCAGTTTCCTTGCAACCGTTTTCGTCTACCGTTCCCGCGCATTATTTGCCTGCGACTGCTCGCCCGTGCTTATCTTTCACAGTTTCCTCGGGGAGCCACTATGGCAAAATCCACATCGCCAAATCATAAATTAAGAGGCAAGGGTAAGGCAACGAAGGTCCCCGCGCGCTCTTGTAAAAGAGGGTGTAAACAAATGAACAAAGTTGTCGAGAATCTCACACGTTTATACACCATGACCCCTCCACCTATTCGCAAGCAAATTGAGGCATGGGAGCAACAGAAGCCGGATGAAGAAGATCCAGCAGCTAGCCGAGTAACACTGGATTTCGTGCTCTTCGAATTCCTGCGTACTAGTGGCCTTGTTCCAGCAAACTCGTTACATGTATCGGGCGCCCAAATGTGTTCTTGCAAATGGGCCTCATGAGTATGAAGGAAATCGTGATTCTCCTTCTTTGTTATTTGAGCTTAACCATATCAAACAGACATGACTACTATGACCAAGGCTTAGCAAAGCAGCACGACCGTACTGACGATCAAGAGCAACAAGGACATGGCAGAGTCGCTTGGGTCCGATGAAGATCCGGCCCCCCGGAAATCTTCTCGATGTCTAAGACTTTCTTGTTTCTTTTTGCTCATATATGTTTTTTGTTCATCGACACATAGCTGTTGTTGTAGCGCATTATGGACATAGTCGCGTAGCTTCCATCGCTATAGCTAGACCGAAACAAAGATTATTTTTGGCCGGCCTTTAACTATTTAAGATGGGCTGGGCCGTACTCCGTTTCCTTTGAGCAAGCTGAGGCACATTCTTTTGCCGTATCATTTAAGCAACTTGCTCTTTATAATAGAAAAGACAGTTCCACGGAATTCACAAAAAAATAAAATAAAAAAATAACATTTTTAATGTAATGTCGCCTATTTAAAATAAAAATAAATATAAATATAAATAAAGAGGAATTATAAATAAAAACCTCTCTTTCTATTTAAGGAAAACATTAAAAAAGAGGTTTTATGTAGGTGAAGCCTATGGGAAAAATACCATTTTAATACCATGGGCCAAATACCATATTTATGAAAAGAGATATGGTAAATAAATAAAATATAAATAAACCATATGTATGAGAAATAACAGAACTAGCCTTTTTTTATATTTACTCCATAATCCTATTTATATTTAGGAGCATTCAAAAGAGGTTTATTTAGGTCAATTCCATGAGCCAAATACCACCACCCAAATTAATATTAATACCATGCAAAAAAAATTATCCGTTGCCAGAACTTCTTGGAGATGGGCTCGGTCGACGAGGTGACCCATGACCTCTTGAGGGCGGGCTCTACCACGAGGTGACCCAAGATCGCACCTCACTAGGGGTGTTTATTCCACAAGCACAAATTCTAGTTAGTATATGGGTTCAAGATGTCTTTGACGACTTAGATGCCTTTAACTTGCCTTCTTAGGCCTAAGGCCACATGTCAAGCCTGGAGAATAAGAGACTATAACTTGAGAGACAAAAAAATATTATTATTATTAAATTTAATAAACCACAGCATTTATTTTAACTCACTCCTAAACTAACTATATAAAACTTGAAGAAAGATTTACACCTCGACAAAATTATCTCTCTCGAAACTTGATAGATCTTGAATTAAGATTAATCTAAACTAATATAACTAATATATTAAACATGATAAAAAATTATATGTTACGGATACTTTTAATTCAATTTCTGGATGATTTTCAAAAGCAATAATCAGCACGTGATGTTTGCCTTCCCATTCTTCGGGAGGAGTACAATACAGCGAAGATATAGACGTGATGTGTTTGTATCAATTTCACGTAGCAATTTCCCCTTTAGTCCCACTCCTTCGAATCGACGTCATGTGTTTCTATGTAGCAGGGTTGGACTCATCGGTCAGTTTCCTTGATAGCCACAGAAAGCCACGATCGACATTCGTTCCTTCTTCTGGTTAGCAACGCAGCTGTTCCGACGCTCTGTAAATTCCGTTTATCAATAGCTACGAAAATAGAAAGAACCACTGAATTACTGTCCATGATCATCTCAACAGCTAATTACAGGTCAATAAATAATACGGCTAATCGAAGCACTGACCTCCTTTTGATCGCCTACTATTCGTCAAAGCGTTTGCACAGGACGTACAGGCATGGTTATTCCTCGAGGATCTGTATGTGGGGACAGCCCATAGGTCAACTGGCTGTGGGCACACTGAATAGTTGAGTTTAACGCAACTCCAATGCCCTCTCTCACGATCAAAAGCTTGGGTTTAGATGGGTTGGGAGGCAGCTCCAGGTTTAGAGAACACACAAACAGCAGGTTCCACAGAGCTCTAGCGTTCCTTCGCAGTACTTCTTCCATTCTAGCATTGTGCTATGAACACATCCCAATAATGAAATTTTAACACAACTAAGGTCATTACAAAAACTAATGAAACTCTGTGCCAACCATTACTGGTATGCAAATAAAGCATGAAACTGGAACAATGAATAGAAACGGGTATTCTGATTATTCCTTCATCACCTATATTGCTCTGGTTTGATGGCCATTTGTGCTCCTCTCGTATGGACCAAAAATGGTGAAAATAGTAATTGCCCCAGTCGAGCATCGCGTATTGCACACCAATTTGACTGCCATATCCAACAAGAACAAGGATCATTGGCGTTCTTCTGCTTCTCGTCCAATGGCAGAGAAAGAACCCAACCGACACTTCACGTCCGGCCATGAGAAGCTCTGGAGGAACTCCATGGTTAATCACTTGGAAGGATCCCCACTCTCTGCATGCAACCAGAGATTTCTTCCATGGTCTTCTCGCGTTCGTCATAGAGATCAGAGACGTCTATGAGCGGTACCTTCCACCAACTACTGCTCTGGGGCCTTCTGTTATGAGGCCTTATTTGTCTGCAAGGGAAGCATTTGATGCCACTCTCTATGCGAAACACTGAACACTCTCTATTGTTTCAGGCCATTCCATTGCAAGTCAATGTGAAAAATGTGCAAAATGGAATTGACCCATGTTGGAATATGTAATTCTTATATGTATTCATGTGTTGATTCTCTGTGTAAGGAGTTTGTTCTTTATATTATAGGAGGTCGCTGAATCTAATATTATTTTTTATTTTTCGATGTGTCATTAGATATTCTCAACAACCTTATCGTGTGGTCGAAACTATCTTGAAACAATTCTTCATGTGTATATACGTGTGATCTCCTTTGATTAATATAACAAAATGTGAATAGTCGATTTTTTTCTGATATCAAAGCCCATACGAACCTGAACTTGGACCCCTCCTCGGCTAAGGGAAATAAGAAAGTCTATACTTTTTGGTTTGGCTTTTTTAAATTTGTCATCGAGGAGCGTTATGAGAATCAAGGGAGTGTGATGCAGTGCGTGAGTCTGACGAGCTAGGGAGCTAGGAAGTCGTGTTTTTCTGCGCCCGCATTGGTCTAGTTGGTGGGGAGCCCGCGAAGTCTCTGTGGGCAGGACATCGGATAAGAGTCGACGATGCCTGCTCACAAACCTGCACATGTCGGAGAAGAGTTGTGTGCTCTGGAGAGGACTTGCGGAACTACTGCGGGAAGTTTGCATTTGTTGGTGTCGGGCGGCGGGGTCTGGGGATCCATGGTATGAGTGGTGAATTGCACAAGATAAAGGCAGTCACATGCCCGAAGCTGTGAAGGTTTAGGTGCGAGGAGGTGGAACATCAGATGCAGAGGCAGGGCTTCTGTTGCTGAGGAAAATAAGCCTAACATCCGCGATATTTGAAGCTTGACGAGTTTGCGAGGAGATGGAAGAAGGGAGCGACTGTGTTGCTTGGAAACCTTTGCTGCATCACCTGAGATCTCGCTATAGACTGGAGATCTTGTTTGTAGGCAATCTATTTTTTGGTGAGTAGCTGATTTGTTGCTTCATTTTCTGAGGTCGTGAAGGAGTGTTTGGATATCAGCGATACGGTGACTTTGTGTGCTTCATCAGCTCGTTGGTGTTGCTGAGCTGGATCTATCTGTCATGAGCATGGAGGTTGTTAGGTCGATTGGTGACCTGATATGTGCGTGGACCAGTGGAGAGATCGGTTCCTGTCAGTGGGGTCTCAATGCATGTAACACTTATGCCTCTTGATGCTTGAAGCATTGTCATGGAGGAGGTTAGCTGCAATGGACTGGCCAGTTTCCCTTACGCTAGTACCTTTCTCGAGCTGGAATACATTCTACTGAACTAGTAATTCTCTCTCCAATCCACCCATATGCACTTTCTTTGAATTATATTTCATGATGTTTGCAGGTTGTGGCCCTATCGGACCTCGTGGCTAGGCCTCCAGGGAAAATGTTTGCGCGTGACCAACTGGGGATGGAAGCACAAGCAACTGTGAGAATAGTTCATGCATCTAGACACGAATGAAGAGAGGAGGAAGTTTGACACCCTATGTGATCTATATGATACACTTACTATCACTCAAGCTGTCATATTTTGCAAGACCAAAGAAAGATTGATTGGTTGACAAAGAGATGGGGTGAAGAATTTCATTGTGTCTTATATGCATGGAGACATGCCAAGGAAAGAATCCTTGATGCAATTATGGCAGAATTTCATTCTAACACAACCCGTGTTTTAATCACAACAAATGTTTGGGCTTGTGGTCTTGATGTTTAGCAGGTTTCTGGTGATAAAATATGATCTTCTCAACAATCGTGAATCTCTACATTCATAGAATCAGCCGCTCATGTCATTTTGGTCAACGCATTCTCCAAAAGCAAAAGGATGGGCATACGACGGGCTCCTCTCACGGAAAGACTTTTGCACGTTTAAATAATTTCATTGATAGACTTGTTAAGATCAGATTCTACAACTTCCATCAAGACCTGGAAATGCTGGTGTTGACAAGTGAACCTTTTGAAGTGAATGATGGGTGCAATCATGGCAATACACGAGTGTGTAGAAATCTATTTTTTTTTCAATTAAACAAAGTTCTAGAATATGGGTGGACACAACACAAAGCTTTTCATTTTCTAATGTTGTTGTGAATGGAGTTCGGTGTTTCGTCTTTTATATTTTCAGAAATGTGTAGTAAATAAAACTTTGTTTTGGCTACATGTTTTGCTTGATATGCTCCATGTCTACTATTTTTTACCATATATACTCTCATGGCCCTATTTTAAAGAAATATAGTATTAGGGGAATTGGATGCGTAAACGATAATTTTTTGTGTAAAAATCATCGAATCTTATGTACTTTGATGGAGAACTTGTGGGCGTCAGCAGGGATCCGATGGTGGATTCTTTGAGTGCCCACGTCCGGATGTGAGTACCTGTATTCGAATCGTATCTGATGGAATGCACTCATATCACATTCGCCTGAAAAGACGTTGATCCATTGCTTCATCAATGGACCGGCTATGAGGTATCGTCGGAGAAGAATGGTTGTTGTTATGTTCGGGAAATAGTCATCTCTAAAGATAGAGATATTTGATGTTCTTGTTAATCGCAAAAGTTTATTTTGTATGTTGGAATCATGTTTAAAATTATTGAGCCTTATTTAGCCTATCTAACTCAATGTAGGTGGTAAAGTTACGCTCGTTATAATTCGAAACTCTAAAAAATGACACGTTAAGCATGGAGTTCCAAGATTTAATTGACAATGAGCAAAGATGCCCAAGATGTGAACGAAAAAAAGTTGAGGTAAAGAAGAAGAATACTATTATGATGGAGTACCGGAGTTGTTCGGAGGCTTCTAGCTTCTTGTGTTTGGGATCGACTCCGGTTTAAGGTTGAACACATTTTTAGCCTACTGTGGGCTCAGCAGTGAAGTCTCGGTACAACATACTTTGTAGTGGTCGAGGGCATTATGGTGAGTCGTCTAGACGTGCCTTGTCCGTATACCAAAGCGGCCTCCGGTGAGTTGCAACGATGGCGCGTTTGGCAAAGATTTGTGGCTAAGGAAGATGAGGTGAAGATGAAACTAAGTTCCAACATATTTGCTTTGATGAAATTGTATTCGTGAATTCTTTTGTTTTCATGTTGAGCCCGATCAACTTAACATGTAAATGCATTCATGTAAATCCGGTGAAAAAAGTAAGGTTTGTTGTGATATTTAGTGTCTTTGTTGGAATTGGCCATGATATTTAGTAATGTCTTTGTGATAATAGACAAATCGTATTCGCATAAATTATTTACTTCCCGTATATGATGAAGACACCGATAGTGAAAATAACATCAAAGGATAGTAGTTGATCTACATTAGAGGTTGGATGAGGATGGACAATCAAGTTTGTGCAATTTTTGTGAGTTTGTGAAATACTGATGATGAGTCTCATGGTTTAATGGGTAAACATGTATACAATGGTTTTGTATGTCATCGTATGTACTCGGTAACTCAAGAGTTGAGTGTGTAATGTAAGCTCCTTAAAGGAATACGTATCCCCGTGAAGTTCGTGGTTATCTAAAAACCACTTTGTAATTGCCACTTTGTACTTACAAGCCTAGGTCGCCCAAAAACAACTTTTTTGTCACTTTGAAGTGATGGCTTGTGGTGAGCTACAAACCACATGCGAGCCCTAGTGACTACAAACATCCTTCACGACTACGTAGCCTTCGGCTATGGTGCCCCGGGTGCACACAACGAAGCCTTCATGCTCGCCGCAGTATATGGTCTAGAAACACTTTACTCACAGAGAAACTTAGTTTTCACAAGTCTCGCCATCGAGCACATTTTGGGGGGATTTGCCGACATGTGTGCACATGCATGTGCATCGGTAATGGTCGATGCAACCATGTATGCGAAGGACATCTTACGAGACTAGTAACAGCAGTGGGTTGGTACCCATGCATTCCGATGAATGGTTGCTCCTTTATATGGAAGTGGACATATCCTTTCGTTGGTTCTACACACAGGTTCTTCCCGTTTGTGGTGAATATGAGTCGCACACATCGTTTGTTGGTTTTGCACATGATTTGCCCATTTGTGGTAGATCTCGAGTCGCGTACACATCTTCCGTTATGATTGACCACAACCACTTGTGAATCGCTATCGAGACAAGTAGTACTATGTGTTGGAATACATGTAATTCTACTAGTCTACGGTGTTGACTCTCTATGTAAGGAGTTTGTTCCTATATCATAGGAGGTAGCTAAATCTAAATATTCCTAGTTTGATGTGTGGTTGAGATATTCTCTCAAATCAATTTATTTCTGCGTCCAAGATAGTTTTCCCATTCTGAGACAATTTTTCATGTATATATGTGTAATCTCTTTGATTAATATAACAAGGTATGCATAGTCTGATTTTATTATCACCGAAGTGCCAGATAATGGCTAATGGATTAGTAACAATCTTCAATGCCACAGATAAACATCCTACATCATTTCTCTTTCCCCTCTCCTCCCGCATATAGCTAAATCTAAATATTTCTAGTTTGGTGTGTGGTTGAGATATTCTCTCAACCACCTTGTTAAAGGCCCAAGATAATTTTCATATCTTGAGACAATTCTTCATGTATATATGTGTAATCTCTATATCTCAACTAATTTATTAAAGGCCCAAGATAATTTTCCTATCTTGAAACAATTCTTCATGTATATATGTAATCTTGCTAATTAATATAACAAAATGTGCATAATCTGATTTTATCTACCCAATACAAGCTTTTCACCGAGTGCTAATACAATGGCTAATAGATTCGTAGCAATCTTCACGCGACAGATAAACATCCCACATCATTTCTTCCTCACCTCTGAACTTTTTGTAGACAGAATGTCCGATTTTATTTTTGGCTTTTTTTTTTCAACCTCGCCTAATCCAATTCGGACATTGGGTCCACCAAAAGTTAAGAAAAACACAACCAATGTGTAAAGCGCTGAACCTGCCGAACCCTACCAATTTTTTAAAAGGTTAAACCCTTGGCATTCCCCCTGGCATTCCACTGAAAGGGAAACTAGGAGGATTTTCTGGACTCCAACAAGTTCAAAAAATAATAAACACACAACCAATATGTAAATTGTTAAAAATCTCAGCGAATAGTTCAACCAAGAACAGTGTACACCTAAATCTGTGAATATCGTTAAAGTCTCGGCAAATAATTCAACTGAAGAAGATAAATACTAACGTGGCCTAACAAATTCTCTCTGCTCCACATACGTCACAGCCTGTCTACGTGATGGGACACGAACATCATCAAAGAAAGTATCATATGATGCGCTTCCTCTTCGCTCTATTCAGAAAAGCAGTAGGTTAAAATGCAGAGAATTTCATAGGTATATGAATTCTATTTAAATGTTGTAAACTTACTTTATTAATATATAAATTTTGATTGGGAAATTTGTTGATCCCAAAACTGTTAGCTCCAATTAAAAGTGAAGCAGCATAATGTTCCACATGCAATAAGTACATATCGTTGAATCCATAGTCCTCAATTATAATATTTGGGAAACTGGATAACTTGTCATGGCATAACAGCAGAATGGTGGCTGTTTATTAATTAATGTTGAGTTGGCATGACCTCAAAGTCAATTGCCTCAGAATCTCACTCCAACAGAGTTTTCATCACGTTAATTCAAGTATTCTAGAATTAATGTGGGAAAAATTGGAAAATTGAATTTTTATGACGAGTCACCTAATGTGTGAAAAATTGAATTTTTATGGAGAATCACTTAATTTATTATAGGGTTTCATAAATGTAAATATATTTAATTTCAATATCATGGTTTCATAATATTGAAAATTATAATTAATATTTATATAGTGTGTTTTTAATTAATCAATTTAATGAAAAAATAGAATAGATGTAATTAGTTGTAATGGCTTTTCACTTTTAGGTTGGCAAAAAAGTTGCAGATGACCTTTTTCATGCCAAGTACTAAGTAGAAGGTTTTATTTCGAATGATCGAGGATGTTTGTCTCAAGGGGAGGGGTCAAACCTCTCCTACCAAATGTAGTTTCTAGAATATGGTCATTTGGGTCTATGAGAGGACAACAATCCAACAAAGATATTCCTCCATTGTGAACTCACCCGCATTGTGAGGTCATGACAATCTTAGTTTAAAAGTAGATGTAAAGCGAAAGAAGAGAAAAAGGCCAAGTATGGGGTAAGATCTCCTAATTTACGTGATATATCCAAGATATCAAGGATCATGCGTATATATAAGTTTATAGCATTTTGGCTCAATAAGTTGCTCTGATGCATTGGATCCATCAAAAATGGCAACTAAAAAGTACGTGTACTTGGAAATAGGTTCCAAAGGTTTCCTTTATTATGATTTTTAGAATCTAGAAGATCGAATGAAAATCTTTGAAAATGGGCCATACTTCTTCACAATGCAAACCTCTTCGTGAGATTTTGAAAGAAAGATACCTTAGACAAAGAGCAATTTTTTGCCACTAGTTTCACTTATTTTCATTTCTCAAGGAATTTTTGGATCCTAAGATTTTGGAGGGCTTTGGGAAAACTATTAGCTCTTTTATGAATATTTAAAAGTGAAAGATAGGTTGATACACTTATTAATTAGGTCTTCCACAAATCCATTATCCATCGCTTTCCATCACAATGGTATCTTTCGTCTAACTCAAATGATGGATCTCACCTCATTACTTACGCATAGCTAAGATGAGATGACTTCTTACTATCAATATCTCTGTTTGAAATGTCTTTCCAGGATAAAGTAGTGATTCACAAAATAACTATAAATACTCATGTCTATTGTCTAGCCATCCAAAAATGATGCTCCCGTGAGGAAAATTTCTTTAATGAAATTATAAGAGACAAATTATCGCCATGCCAAAAAATACAACTCCAAGTTTGGATGGGTTCACCTATGATTTCTTCCAAGCTTGCCGGACATTTCGGGTCCAAAGATCCCCGACTAGTAGAGGAATGTAGACATCTCCGATCTATGCACAAGTTTAAATGCCACCTTCTTCACTTTAGTTCCAATATCAAAGGAAGTAATGAAGCTAGAAGATTTCATGCAATCACCCTCTATAAAGTTAATTATAAAGTGATCTCCACTATCAAGCTCAATCATCACAAACCATGTCTATCCTCTTCTCAATCTACCGTGCAAACAATTTTCTCGAAGGGAAACATATATTGGATGCCATTATAGTGGCTCATGAAATAATACATTCCCTCAATATATCCAAGAAGGAATGGATTTTAATCAACCCAGGCTTATAGAAAGCCTAATATAGACCGAGTTAGACCTATTGTATCCACATGTTGCATGATTTTGGATTCTCATAGCATCTGATCGAATGGATTGGTTTAAACGATATCCTCTTCCTTCTTCTCAATCTTCCTCGCCTGGATCCCTAATTTCTAGTTTTTATCCATCCCATGGCCTATGTGATGGTGATCGCCTCTCCACTTTTTCTTCATTCTAATGGTCAAGTGGTCCGGGAAGAGCTATCAAAGTGGCTATAAATCAAGGCAAGGTCAAAGGCTCGTGGTTTTGGAGAAAATATCAAGAATGTTTTTTATTAAAAAGGAACAAGTAGATTGATATCCATTGATTTGCAACAAAAATAGTGAGAATTAATACCATGGTTTTGTGAATTTATACACTTCGTGTGTATTTGTTGAACAAATAACAATATGATTTTGCAAAATAGTAGGTATCATATTGTATATGTAATGGAATAATAGTTATGTTCATGTATTTGGTAATACATTTAAAAGTAAAAGGGTTGATTTGCTTATGAATTTTCTTATTTATGCATTTGCAAGATAGTGATTTACACAAATACACATAATACATAGAATTTTATAGTGATTCCGACATGAAATGATAACCAATAGAGATTGAATCATTGGGATAGAAATATATATATTATATTGCATTTTGTTTGGATGAGAAGTCATAATATTTTGATTTTAATAATTTGATATTTCATGAATTACATGTAATAATGACATTAGATATTTTTCCGACAATAGTGTTTTCAATGATGAAATCATGACCTTTACAAGGAATTGAATGATATTTTTTAAACTAATCTATTTTGCAATGATCAAATGATGGTTTATAACTAATACAATTGTAGGTGATGATAATATTATATATAACTATTGTTACATGTAGAGTGAAAAATCATTTAATGCATCTTTACAATGGATAACTTGGTTTGTTGAGATGTTGCTGGCTCCCCGAGGCACAAGTTCCTAAGACACCTTTTGTATGTTTTTTGTATGTGAGCACCGCGCGAATGAATAAAAAGAGCTTTTGCCCCCATTTTTGATGTAGTTAGGCTTAACAACCGTGGGCCTCAAACCATTGTTTGAGACCATAGTATCTCGCGTGCTAGGTGTATTATAATTGTATATAGTGAGTATAAGCTAAGTAGTTCTAAGTAACACCAATGTTATGACATATTGATGTTCATAGTATTGCAGTATCCGTAAGGGTTTCCGGCTAAATAAAGGCTCCTATCAATGGGTGCGTGGAGACCTAGTACCGGTTGTGTGAGGACTCGTCGATCGGTGTATGGAAGGGTTTGTGACGATGTAATGGTTTTTTGAAATAATTTTGATGTAGTGACATATCCGAAAGATAATAGAAAGACTTTTTGGGCAAAGCTCTCTATGAAAGCATTTATATTACTTACTATTTATGCTTCGACTAAGATCACATTGTCTATTTACTAATTAATGATTGCGAAGTTCTCTCGATAAGATTATGCATGATTATCAAGGATATGATAAGTCTTTACATTGATTAAGACCTATATTTGGTTCTTATTTGTATCCCAAAGCGAAACAATATTTATTTGTTATTCTGATCGGTAATTGTGCATTCTTTGTGATTCTCGTTATAAATTGTTGCACGCATCTATATAAATTTGTACCGCGTTTTGCTTAGGACCACTTCATTAAATTCTTCTCGTGTGTGGAACCCGGTCTCGCACCCCCCCCATACTACTTCGGTGAGACTCGTTTGCGTGCGCATCATTGCCAAAAGGTCCAAAAGAGTCGGAGGTTCCGTTGGCTTATATGTAAACTCGAAAACCTCGCTAGGACCCCTCAAGCCAAAAATGGTTTTACAAGGACTTCCAGGACCATCATTTTGAGGGAGATTTGATGTTGTGGTAGCCATCATAAATGAGTTACTAGACCGGTTAGATAGAAAGATCCTTGAATTTTCGTTGCAGAAAAATATACACTAAATTATCCGACGACCGGCGGGTACAAAATTATATTTATACGTATGCATGAAATTTTCTTTTGTTCCTTTGCGCATGAACTACAAGAGTGGTTGTCACGCTTAGCTGAATTTATCACCGTACAAAGGAAAGTGTAGTCATTGAGTGTACTCGAATTGATCCAACAAGTAGAGAAGTTTGATAATAGGATCACTTGTGTGGTAGATCATTGGGTCGATCGCCTTCTCGGTGGATTTGTGAATGAATTTTTTGTTGACCAATTTTTGTCATATTCTCGAAGAAAAAGAAGGTTTTTTCAAAGGCTTAGAGGTAAGTTCCCCGTGCTCATTGAAATTATTGCCAAAAATGCAATTTTTTGAATGGGGTTGTCTATGGAAACATACTACTTAAATGCATCAAAGAGGGTTCAATTACACACAAGAATAATTCTATCGCAAAGACTTTCAAAAGTCCTTTATAGCCCTTTAAAGCTTCAGATATGATTGTAAACCCACAACTTCTAGCTCGAGTGATTAAGGAGAAGAAAGCTCATGATATCATAAACCCTTGAATTTTTTTCCCACTCCACTTCTTGAGCTCACGTCACAAACATCACCCACCCCACCACGTAGTCCATCTCCACCTCCCCCTAAAGTATATATGGCCGCATTCATGAAGTTACCTACCGAAGGGATTGGAAATTAGGACACTAATCATTTTTGGTTTCTAATCGAGGTCGTATGTATGTGCCCCCAAGTGAACAATATTGATATTAGAAAATCGTGTACCGGCTAATGCATTTAAAGATTGCGTGCTAGATCGCTACATTACATATGTGAAAGAAAACCCTAATGCTACTTTGGAAGAAATTAAATAAGCCCTAAAAGAGAAGTTGAAGAAACTAAGTCATACACGCAAGCTAGACAAATGAAGGATATTCATCGAGAATCTAATGAATCCGTATGGGAGGTTGATCAAATATTGAGGCACACCATCGTGATGGTGGATTTGTGATTGATGATACTCGCATAAAGAATGGTTCATTGCTATGTTTCTCCACATCCGCGCCCATCCATTAGGTCAAAAAAAATATTGCCACACAACCGAGGTTGTATAAAGTTGCAATGAAATCGGAATCTACTCCGACACCTATTGCAATCGGGAACTCAATAGGTTTAGAGTTAGCCGGAAGCAACGTATCCGTGGAATTCAAAGTCTACGCAAGGAAAAAGGCAAGGAGGTTTCATGAGAGATATGGTGTATCAAATGAAAGCTCGGGGCACCATAAAGACCGTTGTCTTGTTTTCAAAAAAATTATCTGAATGGTGAGGGTCCCAGTCCATTGAAGAACGGTATGGTGCACAATATGTCAAAATGATGGATTACATGACATAGATTCTCGCCCAAGGATTGGAAAAATACCAACGTGACTTAAAGGAGTTACTTTTCAAGTTTTTTTTCGTTAATAGGGTATGATGAGCATCATTTCCGTACCTATGATATGCCATGATGTTGGATAAAGCAGTAGATATATCGAATGTGCAAGTTGAGTTTACATCGTATCAAAGATCCCCTTCTAATCACTAGAGGATTCCAAGGTAGAGGAAGATGCCAAGGAGGTGGCTAAGATGGTTGAGGAAAAGGACAAATGATTTTATATAACTTTGGTGATGTCGTCATTATGCACATGATCGTCCGAACCTGGGGCCGCGGTAGTCCCGTAGGTACTACGTATTACCGATCATGTTATATGATATTTTCCTATGTTGATTGCTAAAATGAAGGAAAAGAAGACCCTGACGCAAAATCTTCGCATGGTTTACGCCAAAACTCGGGGAATAAGATCTCAGTGAGCGTAGTTACCAAGAGAGAGTGGTGTATCTACCAATGAAGGTGGTGAGAAACCTTCCACCGATGTATGGATCGGTAAAGTACTTGAAAAATAAAAGAGGATTTAATCTTCAATGCGCCAAACAAACTTTTATTGAAGCAAGGAAAGAATTTGAAAGTAGATATAAGTAAAAAAGTGGTAGAACACCGAAGGAAGCAGGGGAGAAGAAGAGATTAACCCATTTTTACAAGCATGCATAAATTTTTTTCACAAAAAGAATGTTGTTGAGAATTTGTAGGTAATAATAGATAATTACGCAGAGAAAGAACAACCTGTATAACAACGAGCATACAATAAAACCTATAAGAACAAGAAGAGAATGCAGACAGAGATGCTATGACTCCGTAGATTAGTGCTTATGAAATGGACCAAGTCATTATAGATTTGGAAATCGTATTACAATGTTCTACCTAAAAAAACATGGTAGCGCATGGGAGAGCCCAAGATGGAATGGTCTAATATTCAACTCCACATGCACAATTAAAGGCATGATCATTCCCTGGGAAGGTTGTCAAGAGTTGTGGTCAATATAGAAGGTGTTAAGGTGTTACAGACTTTTGAAGTCATACAAATTGTAGATGATATTGATCCCTATCTTGCACCGTTAGGATTGGATTGGGCCATTGAAATGTAAGGTGTTATCAATATGGAAAGAAGGATAATGAAATTTGAGAGCAATGGAGTTTGGGTAATCATTCCCTTCCTGATCATACATAAGACCAAAGGTATACCGAACCAATGCGCCGAGGACAAGATTGATGAAATCTATAAGCTAACTTTGTGTGAGGAAGACTGGATGAATCCAATAGAATATGGGAAACCTTAAAATGTCGATGGATAATTCTTGTTTTTTAGACTCTCGATGAAGAACTAGAGAATTGGCAAGACAGATCGCATGAGGTGTCTACGATGCGTTGCAATCATGTGTGACCCGTACTTTGCAATGTATAACATCTAAGTGTACGTACTCTACATTATTATGGCTTAAATGATGTAAACATGTTCCTAGGAGAGATGGAAAGGTCTCTCATCAGAGAAAATATTCCATGCTTGGATCTGGCTTTAAAGTACTCAAAGAAGATGGTGGGAAACACATAAGGAGAAGATGGGATTTTGGGAGGAATGTGCACACACATGATGAGGGCAAAGGGTTTGAATGCCTAGTAATTAAAATGGAGGATTTATATTCTAGAAAAGAAGATCTATGTAGAAATTTGGCTAAGTGGAATTGGGTATGGGGTGTATAACTACCACCGAATGGGTCCATATGTTTATTCACACATTAAAAAAGGTGTTAAATCGAATGGTACTTGGAGACAAAGTCACAGAGACAAAAATAGTGAGTGGTTTGCACTGATAGAGAATTTTATTCTTACCTTTTACCTTTTGAAAATGGGTTGTATACAGTTGGTCAAGCTCTCGATCCCATAAATTATTAATGCACCGATAAGGGAGACCGTGGATTACAAACAATTTGAATTTATGAAAGTTAGGGAACCACACGCATTCAAAGTAACCTCAATCCCCTCAAATCTCGACATGTGCGCTCCATGTTGGGCTCCGGTGGGATATTACAAAGTGCATTCCCAAGAATGAAATTATAACTACGCCCATGACGAGATTACTTAGAAGAGGTACAAATTCCATTGGGATGATGAATGTCGCAGAATTTTGCGGGGCCGTTAAGGGATATGTAGACGAAGACTATCGATATACTTCGAATTATCTGTCAACCAACCTATACAAGAGGATTTGTAGATGGTTAACCTAGTTCGGGATTATATGCACGGCAGCAAAGACATGCATGCGGCATTTGCGCCAGGAGATTGAATGGGAAACAAAAGTGTCAAAAACTAGCGTTGGAACAAGAAACTCAGATAAGTCAAAATTAATATCGTTTTTGGAAGCATCAAGATACAATTAATGAAGGGGATTTTCAGATTTGGGATCACTATTAGTAATGTAGCCTCATTAATGCACAAAGAGCTATTGGCAGATAAAAGCCACAAGTATAAATAAACCCATTGTAAATAATTCCCTTCCATTCTAAGCGATTTTAATGCTCTAAGATCTCGTGTTTTCCATTGCATTTTTGTGTCTATGTCCATCTGCACAAGTTGAGCTACCACAAGACTAGGTGATGACCATGCTACACCGAAGTTCCCATCGTCGAAACACCCGCGCCATCAAAAACCAAAGAAGGGTCAACCTCTAGAATGCGTAGATCTCCTAGAGAAAAGACCTCTAAGACCGTGCCATCAGAGAAAATATGAAGAGGCATATGACGAAGTTTCGTAGATTATTGCAGTGGATGATGAAGTTGTTGAAGTAGCCCCATTCTCACGGTAACAGTTATATTGCGCCACGCAAACTCATCAAAGAAATCAAAGGATTCTGGATAAGGTGCACGCAAGTACCCACTTTTCGACACAAAGAATGTCCCAATGGAGGGTGATATGCTCGAAAAAAATCCCACAACCATGGTTTTATAACTAGACATCAGCGTATGTCAAAATTTCCGAGCTCGCACTCACAACTCTATTTAGATCAGATTACTTATAAAGGAGGCATGGTGCACTCGAGCCAAAGAGGGTACGTTAGGTCTGCTGCAAGGCAAGCCTACTCAATATGTTGCGTATCCCTAATTTTGGGCACAGCCACCATTAATAATATATGCGTCCGGGAGCTATTGGGGTTGGGTCATGACAATGTGGCTCTCGTTGGGAAAGTGCATACCGATTGATGCAGAAATGATTCATCGAATCATAGGTCTTCCGAATAAGGGGGGCCGACTCTCTATCGTAGAATTTGGAGGCAAAGTGTGAAAATTTCTTAGTGAATTAGATAAAGAAAAAAATATGATGTCACTGCAACTCGGGTTTCTTTTTGGATGAGATTATGTAATTCTATTTCTCGTTTTGGCACACTCATCTTGGCCTCGCAAGATGATGCAAGTGTAGGCCTGGGGAGGTGCCGTACATGTGATTGCGATGGTCGGAAGATCCGAGAAGTGAGTGATATACAATTGTGGGTAGTTGTGCAAGGAATTTCTTAAAAATGTGTGCAAGGTCTAGGAGGAGGAAAAGAAATTCTAATACGTCAAGCCTGTTACTCATTGCATTTATTGAATGGTGAACCTCGAAAACATGTACTTCCGAGCTCGAGGAGAAGATGTGTAAATCTGCGTGCTATACAAAGACTTCCGGAATTCTTCAAACTTAATGTGTAAAATAGGATAAGATCTTTTTGGGTCTTATATGGTGAGACATTGAACCAAGCAAGATGTACTCCCAAGCCTAGGACCGGGCCACCCACTCTCTATGATCAATACAAGATGATAGCCGACTTTAAGGCTACGTTCTACAATATACATATCCGTGCCAAGGGAGATGTAGTGAATATGTATGAGATGCCCTATTTAGTGACCGAATATGACCTTATTAGGAGATACAACAAATGGCTGTCACTTTGGTTAACTCGCCTAAAAAAATTCATGCACTCTAATGAGAAAATCCACGTAGAAGGTTACCGCTAAGTCTGCAGACATAAAAAGTGACACCATAGTCATAGAGAACCCGGTGAGAAGGAACCAACCTCGACTACCACAAGAGAAACCATTGACACACCACAGCGTCGCAGAAGAATGGCTCGAGCCGATGGAGAATGGAGAAGCAATAAATATCAAAAGGCACAAAGTGTGGTGCGTCGAGGCTACGAGTGGATCACGCAAAAAGCATAAAGGCTCTAAGAAAGTGTGATAGGAGGTCTCGGACACGTTTATCGAGGACAATCTCAATGAGATCGCAAACACGCTTACATCTGCATGAAGATCGATGGATGGACATGGAGGTCCAATATAAATCCATGCTAGAGATTTTCCAAGTTGGGCCGCAATAATTAAAAGTGTAGGCAAGCCAACCAGGAGAGCATGATCCAAGTGAGTTGTACTGGGGCAGGCAAGTCAGCGTGCACAATCATTGGATGTTGCTCTCGTTCGCATCAAAGATACCAATTTTTTCACATCCCCCTACCATCAGTCACGTATGGACCCTAACAAGCACGTTCAATTTAAGGGTACAAGTGATATTAATGTTAACCTATGAGTGTTTCCACAGAGTAACACATTTGCCTAACATTCGCTGATTCCGGTATGAACCTCAGCTCGAGAAGCAACCATGAAGTACCAAGACTCGGGACACAACAACAAAGGCACAAGCACCAACACAAAAAACAAGAAGTAGCATGCATAGAAGCAGCATTCCCGCCGCACTACACTAGAGGCCAAGATCAATCGTGAGATGTAAGATATTCTGGCTTGTGTTGGCCAACCGTGTTCATCGAGAAGTTAGAGGGATTGGTCAAAGGTGCAATCAAAGCATCACACAAAGAGGTTACAAAAATTTAAACAGTAATGAGTAGAAAATTTACCCAAGCCAAAGCAACAGAGATACCATTTTTAAACTATCCACAGAGATAGAAGAAGTAAAGAAAGTCAAGATATTGTCATGAATAGTCACCATATGATGTCATTAAAAAGGTGACTTTGGGCGCTATTAAGAAATGACTGAATATGTAGCACTGTGCCATGCACCCAATGAAAACGGAAAGAATTTGAAAGACTCCACAAATGTGACCTACTTTGTCCTCAGAGAGATCAATATAATAAAATCCAAAGATATATTGTATACTAAGTCAAGAACAGTAAGAAATAACAAGTAAATAATAAGTAGTAATAAAAATTTGTCCCATACACTGGATAATGTCTCTGGCTGAATATTCACAGATCACGTGAGACAGCCACCGAGGGGCTTACTATATATGTCATGGTTCAACAAGTGCAGGTGTAGCATCACAGAGCCTCAAGTTAGTGCTCCCCTCCACTTTTGTCAAGCACGCCTCAAGGATAAAACCAAGGATAAAACATCTCAAAGGACTCCTCGAGACCCAGTCACATGTTTGTGCTAGGGGCCTTTTGGAGCAAGGTCTCCCGAGGTACAAGTTTCTAAGACACTTTGCTATTATTTTTGTATGTGCATGATGTGAAAATGAAGAAAAGGGCTTCTTTCCAATTTTTGATGTAATAGCTTAAATGTAAACTCATGGGCCTCATACCATGGTTCTCAGACAATAGTATCCAGGAAAATAAGCGTATTATAAATAGATATATTGAGTCTAAGCTAAGTAGTTCTAAGTAATTCAATGAATGTTATGAGATATTGATGTTCGATAATATTTGTGTCTCTAAGGGTTTTGGTTTGGGTTGAAGGCTCTGTCAATGTGCACGGTAATTCAGTCCCGTTGTGTGCGGAAGGGTTGGTAAGAATTGCAGGTTTTGAACACAGCTTGATGCATCGACATATTCGAAGATAATAGAAAGAATAGTTGTGGCAAATCTCTTTAAGGCATAAAGATCTATATTACTTAGACTGTTTGTCACTTTATCTGAGACTACATTGCCATTTACTGGACACATCAGCAAGTCTGAAGGATGTGCACATTGATATATGTTAACTATTAATTTGATTATTAGACTCAGTCTGATCACATCTGCTACTGTAGGTACAATATTGAGTAAGTGCTTTGACTAATAATTGCATATCTTGGGATTACATAAATTGTTTGTGTGTGCATCTTAGCATAAATTCATATTGAGTTTTGTTGAGGACCACTTCATTAAATTCTCTCATAGGGTGCGTAAACCTGCCTGAAAACTCCCCCCATACTACTTCGTGAGACTCCGTCCTGCGTGCGTATCATTTCCGAAAGGGCCGTAGTTGGAGGGGTTTGTTAGTTTATCCATAAACTCCGAACATGGGCCGAGACTCGTTAAGCCCACAAGATATATTACAACTTTTTATGGCTCGATAATGTCGATTCAATTTATGGGGCATACACATCGTAAAAAATCATGACACAAGCATATTGTGCTCAAGAACTATTGGGTAATGATAAACATGACGACATGTCTAATGTATGGGCATTTAGTTAATAATATTTAAATTAAAGTTTATGTTTATTTTGTAAAATATCAACAAAAAGAAAGGAATGGAATTCCTTGTTGTCATTGAATGAGCGACATGAACCCTTTATGAAGTGCTTTAATAAAGAAAAGCACTACTTACTTTTTTCTTCGTGGTTTCCAAGGTAACCTTGGCGTTGATTTGTGTGATTTCCTATGACTTATATTAATGTATTGTTTATCTTGCATACCGTTGGTAATTATACCATTCATTGTTTTTTAATAATCGATTAATCGAACATTGTTAATGAGGCAAAGTTGTTGCGGATTGCATTATGTTAACAAGTTGCACTAATTATTATTACTTTACACCAATAGTTATTCCATTTCTTCCGGGGTTACCTCACTTAACTATTTTGATATAGCATTTGATGATTAGTTAAAGAGTATGTGATAGTTCATACATGGGATTCTATGCTAATAAAACTTGTAAATCAAGAAAAAAATTGAATATTATGTATTTTGTACAAGGTATATCAAGGAATGTTAAATCGAAAAGCCAATTTTAATTAGAAATTCAAGACGAGGTAGCCAATTGCGTTCGACCTTGGATGCACCAAGGAAAGATGGAGCTAATACTTTTAACCCATTACTCCTTCATCAGAAGATGAGGACATTGTTGGGAAAGGTCCCGAAGAAGAAACATGAAGATTGAAATTATATAATATCTTGAATTATTAAATGAATCATTTTCAATGATACCAACACTTTTGTCTAGTTTGGATGCTTGGATTTTCACCTGCAGTCATATCGATGTGATTTTTAATTGCTTGCACTAGCTTGAACCGATGCTCAAAAATCAGTCCTAAGTTACTTCATTTGACGCTTGGATGTTATGTTTAGTCACTCAATTATTGTATTTTTACTTTCTGCACCTCATTTTATGTTAGGTTTAATGACCTTCATAGGATAGTTTGTTATGATTATGAATTATCTAAACTCTTGTTCATGGTCAACATCTTTGAATTCCCTCGAGGAAACTATGACTAGACATGGCATAAACAATTATAAGAGCTTTATTGTTGTATGAAGTCATTTTGAAGAAATACAGTTTAATATATATATATATATATATATATATATATATATATATATATATATATATATATATATATATATATATATATGATGATGATGATGATGATGATGATAAATTTATCTAGTGTAGTATATAACATTCATATAATTGAGTTTTATATAAAGAAAATGTGTAATTATTTCCATGCTCAATATCTCACATTTTAAAAGAAAATAATTAAAAAAATTCAATGCCTACCATATATAAAATATTTCAATTTCAATACTAATAATCAATTAAATATTTTAGTATTATCAAAATAAAGAGTCTCACACAACTAAAACAATGTGGGGTAATTCTAGTATGTGTGGTGTTGGAATACACAAACAGAAAACAAAAAAAAATAAGTAATCAAAAAAAATATTTCAATGTTAATTTACAAATAAAAATTTCATTATATGCCTTAAATAAAATAAATTTACATTAACTTCATAGAGAGATATCTATATATATATATATATATATATAGATATATATGAATATCTCTATGAAGATGTAATCAAGAAGAAAGAAGAAGAACATGAAGATTGAAATTATATAATATCTTGAATTAAATGAATCATTTTCTAATGATACTAACACTTTTGTCTTGCTAGTTTGGATGTCAGATTTCACCTTAAAAAGTCATATCGAATGTGATTTTAATTTGCTTGCACTAGCTTGAACCAAGTGCCTAAAATCCATCCAAGTTACTTCATTTGACGCTTGATGTTATAAGCTGAATACCAATTAGTTGTATTTCTTACTTTCTCTCGCACCTCATTATAGGTTTAACGACCTTCACAGTGATAGTTGTTATGATTATGAATTATCTAAACTCTTGCTCATGGTCAACATCTTTGAATTCCCTTGAGGAAAACTAAGATTAGACATGTGCTAAACAATTATATATTTTATTGTTGTATGAAGTCACTTTGAAGTAAATACGCTTAATATATATATATATATATATATATATATATATATATATATATATGATGATGATGATGATGATGATGTTTATCTAGTGTAGTATATAACATTCATATAATTGAGTTTTATATAAAGAAAATGTGTAATTATTTCCATGCTCAATATCTCACATTTAAAAGAAAATAATTAAAAAAATTCAATGCCTACCATATATAAAATATTTAATTTCAATACTAATAATCAATTAAATATTTTAGTATTACTCTCAAATAAAATAATTCTATATCTACTTTAAATATTGGTAAATTGGTACATAATATAACATTGACACATTTCTATAGTTGAAATAGTGTTTTAATGTAATTTTCTACCTAAGATAAATTAAGTACAAGTAAGATTTAAAAAGTATTAGTAATCAAAAAAATATTTCAATGTTAATTTACAAATAAAAAATTTCATTATATGCCTTAAATAAAATAAATTTACATTAACTTCATAGAGAGATATTCATATATATATATATATATATATATATATATATATAAAAGTAAATCATTTATTTTTTAATAAGCAATTTTCAATATAAAGATGATTTTTAGTTTTTTCATTGTTTAATATTTTAATGCCTAATATCCATGGAAGAAAAATATTTCTATATCATATATATGTATGGGTGCAATTTCTTTAATGTTTAACATTATCATTTTTCAATACAAAAAAAAAAAAATTTTCGATGTAAAGATACTTGTAATTTTTTCATTGTTTAAAATTTTAATGTTCAATAGCCATGGAAGATAAATATTTTCTTTTCGATATATATATATATATATATATATATATATATATATATATATATATATAAACATATTTTATTGTTTAACATTAATTTGGGATATATAGAAAGATACACAAAGAAATTAATCATATCTTTTGGATAGATAGATCATTCAATAGTAATTATTTTTTAAATGATAAATATTTAAATAACAAATTCTGGTTTGAAATAGAATTTTATTCTTAGTTATAAAGTATCACATAAAACCTTCACTTTCTTAATTTTGTTTGTAAGAGGAAAGAAAAAAACCAGCTTTCATGCATAACATTATTATTGTAGCCTCTAATTTTTTGGTTAAAAGATGTAAATAAGCCACCACAATGAGACTTAGTCAATTTATGATTCCACTTTCCATCAAGTTTTGATAAGTGGTCATAATCGTATAAAACTAGAACCTTACAGTTACAACATATCAATAATGACCATACATATCAACCTTTTCCCAAGGAAGAAAAAGAGGTTACCTCTAACACCTTAATTCTGAAATATAGACAAACTTATCCTATCCTCTGAGATTTAATTCTGACGGAATTAAATCTCTGCTCTTCATAATATGGAGACGTCCAATTTTCGATTTATCATACAAGACATTTTGAGCAAAGCTTAATTAGACAAACTGATCCAATCCTCTCACATTTCAATTCTGACGGAACTGCTCTTCATGATATGGAGATGTCTAATTTTCGATTTATCATACAATACATTTACAAAGCTAAAAGACGAAATAATTCCTTAGAATGTACTTTTAGTAAGTAGTGTAAATCAGACCTCAGATTTACTATCCTTTTATCTAGAAATTTAGAAAGAAAATAGTTTTTAAAACTACATAATCTTATAAAAAAATGTTTTAGAGGTCCAAACATGATCATTAGTAGCATACATCAAGAAATTACTTAATGGGGTGGAGAATTTAAATAGCACTCAGAGTCTACAATTTTGATTATATTAATTTACGTTACGAGACTCTTTTTTCATCGTAAAAAAATGATTCTTGTGATTTTCTTTTTTTTAAGAAGGAAAACAAATTGTTTCATTAAAGATTAAAAAAAAAAACAATTTATCTAAGTTCGCATATCCCATTATATTTTATATTTCCGTGCCATTTACATATCCAAAGTGGTAAACACTGACCATCTTTTTAACAGAGAGAGAGAAAGAATGAAATAGATGTAAGAAGTAAAAATTAGAATCAAACAACATCATATAGTGCATAAGAAACACATGAGCTGTGATCCAAAAAAAAGAATGTATTCATAAGTCTTACATCCGAGATAAGTCATCTAACATCCAACATATAACAAAATGAAACCATAAATGAACAAAATAAGGGAGGTGAAATGACACTCATGGTATTTGCATACATCCTCTATTACCTCTCCACCGTAAATGGTGTGAACATAGTGTTGGGTTACCACCATCATCGCAATTCCCTTTAGACAAACATTGCTGCCCCTCCGACCTCTTGTTCCCGGTAGATATGGTCAATAGATGCACAAGGAGAAAGTCTGAGGAGGTCCTCCATTCTTCCACGCCAATATCCCAGCCGCCGGAGGGTTGAAGGAATGGAATCCATTGAAAGTCGAAAGGATGGACTACACATTACCATATGTGTATGCAATCAATATCCTTGCTCCTAGAAAACCATAGAATGTCCCATAGAGCCAACAACACAGACATGTGTTGCCCCTTCCCCACTCCTCCCAAGATAGAGAGAATTTGTCCACCGCTTCCCCGTATAAGACAACACCACAACCACAAAACCATCTTTCATCGCCCCATCAAAGAAACCACCGACACCAAGATAATTTTGTGCCGCAAACACACATATCGTGATTGTGGACCTTCGAAGGATCATAGAATCAGCCCATGACAGAATTTTGGATAGAGCATGATAAGGGTGAGGAGAAAACATAAAAATGATACTATTTCTAGTTTTCCATAATTCCCAAAGAGTAAAAAAGGAATACGAGAATCGAAATCCCCAGATTTGACAGACCATCGGGAACATTTGTGGATGGAGTGAAAATGACATAGTGTATATGTAGATAAATGAGATTCCATACCTGGAGGAAAATGTTGTGCCAGAGAAACAGTGTTCCACGTACTCCCCATCGCATCTAGAGAGGATGATAAACTAGGTTCAGATATCCTCATGACATAAGTTGTCCCATGTAGGTACTTTGTTTTTCCATGTAAGCCAAGAAAACAATATAATATTTAAACACATGTTCATCCTCCAAATATGCATCAACCAAGTCCGATCCGATCTAGTGCCGGAGATTGTAAGCACATGTATATGTCTTCTACAATGAGAGTCCCACTGGTGGACCATCCCAGATGATCTCATCCCCGTTTCCACAACTCATCATGCCAAACCTTCTTAATGCAACAAGAACGTCCCATTCAATAGCCTTGTGTCCAATAAAATGAAGGAAGAAATACCTTTTCCATTTGGGCATGTTTCCGATCTAGCCATCAATGGCATGGCAAGGGTGAAGATACCCATTTAATGTAAGGATGAAACAATGTCCGCAAAGGGATGAATCGTAGTTGGGATGCCAACAATTAAGTCGAAACCCATCCTAATTTCATTTCTTGCGAAATTCCCATCTGAGACGTTCTAGAAGGATGCTCAGACCTGCAAAACTTCTCCATATATGAACCCCTATCGAGAACATACTCAAGAGATCTAATCCATGAGAAAATGTTGTCCATATAGATATTTGGAAGAAATAATATTTTTCAATATTTAATCCCGAGAAATAGCATGCCACATAGATTTAAGGAGAGATAGGCCAAAACCTGGGTATCCAATATAGTTCATCCCCGATTGTACTTTGTTCGGGACAATGTATCCTAGGAATCTTATTGAAATTTGTATCCCTTCACACCATTCACCAATAAAAAACCAAGACAAATTGGATCAAATGCTAGAAATAAATAAAATACAAATAAATACATCTAGTAAGTGTCCATCTACCGTAGGACTAAGGGTTATGGAGAGAGTAAGTCGACCACCGAGTGATAAGAAATGGTAAATCCACAAACTAAGATTACGATCAATGCGAGTTAGGAGCCACTCCCAATATCCATTCTCTTATATGAATTTTAGCTTCAATCTATAACCCATATATTAAATCCACATATTTTAATTGGTTCTAGGTTGTATCTAGAAATTGTCATTAATATGTGTGAGGACATGCAGGTCCCTCTCCGAATGATATACAAAATGATTATGTGAATTGATCACACCGAAGCCTTCCCGTACTCCGGGTGGTGACGTAGTGGATAACCTTCCATTGGTCATTGTCACATTCCTTGAACGTGAGGATGTAATCCACAAAGAAGAGGTGAGTGATGAATATTGGAAGAGGAGACATGGAAACACCGAATACGATCAAGATCCCGTGCCTCGTATATCTTCTCTTGCTTATACCATCCATGACCAATATAAATAGTAGAGATAATTCACATCCTCTACCAACCCTTCTTTCACCATGGAAGAATTCGTACGGTTTTCCATTGACAAGAACATCATAGAATATGTCAATCACACATGCCATGATCCATTCCATATTTTGGGAATCAATACCACCTTAAGAAGAATGGAGCCTAAGAAGACGCCAATACACACAATAATAGGCCTTTTTTTAAATCAATTTTCATTACCACCGACGATCTTTTTCTCCGTCTTTGGTAAAGTGAATACATTCTTAAGAAATAACCATAATATCATGTGCATATCTCCCCTTTAGAAAAAAATTCCCTTCGAGGTAATGTGGTTGGAGAGAGTAGGCTTGAGTCTCTCATAAGTGCTTTTGATATCACCTTATAGAGAATGTTGCACATAGAGATTGATTTGAAATTCCAAAAGACTTTGGAGATCCAGCTTTGTTTATAAGTGCGATGAAAGTGGATTTGAGAGCTCCCAAGATCCGCCCCTGCATCTCAATTCTTCAACTAAAGAACAAATACTAGCTTCCTAATATGGAAATAATCACAGAAGAACTCGCCCCGTTCACCCATCACTGCCTAGACACTCATATGTCCTTTGGAAAATATTTAAGGACATGTAAAATCTCCTCTCGTAGTGATAGGGTGAAATAGTACATTGTTCGCCTCCTCATCAAACATAGTAGGATATGTCCGTATTGCCTAGAGTCGGTCTAGTAGATTATCTCTCGAGAGTTTCCTTATAGCATATCTGAAAGCAGTTTTTTCCCTCGTCGAATCTCAAAATCCGAGAACTTACATGATCCATCCTCTCCATCCCGCATGGATTTTTTTCCGCCTTCATTAGCAAAGTTATGAAAGAACTGTATTTTCTATCATCTCCCGATCCATGTGGAAGCAAATTTTAAAACATCTAAGTTTTCTCTTGAATATTTAAAATCTTATATTTCCTTGCCTCATGCTCTCGATGTACGTACATCAAGCGATTCACTGACATCCGATGGAAAACATCGATCCGAAAATGAATGATAGCGTCAATGCTAGTTTCTTTTCACATATAAACTTTTCATTGCTTTGTTTTACTTATCCTTCATAGGTTTTGTTTATGAGCATGTGATTGTCAAAATGTGTTGGTATTTTGTGAAATTATGAGTTCTGCCAAAAGATTAAAAATAATAATTTTAAATGTATTTAATAGAAGAAATATTAAGAAAACCAAACACACATACCGTAGCTTAACACAAGAGAATTTTATAAAGGAGTTCACCTGTTGAACCTTTAGTTAAACCGAGAGGGGGTGAATCAGCTCTGAACACATTCATCGTCTTTAAAGCTTTTCATTAAACCTTATTTACACCTTCATTTATGTGTGCAACTTAATATGTGAGAAATTTTAGAATGTGAGCAAGAAGTGTTAATAATATAACAAAGAGACATAATATGAGAGCAGCAAAAATAAGGCATGATATAAATCATATCAAAACATACACATTATGCATAGAGACACTAGATATAAGTGGAAACACAAAAGGAGAAAAACCACATCTTATTATTGTTGTGATGCAAAGGAAAGCTCCAACTCCTCTCTCACCACTGCTTTTCCAGTGCACCAACCCACAGGAGGATCCAATCCCCAGCCCAAGCTACAACTTGCAAGGAAGCACCAACTCCTTCAATTTTCTAAGGTGCACCAACCTACAGATGGCTCCAACCTCGCTAGCTACAATCGACATCTATCAAGTCAGTAAATTGATAGGAAGCTCCAACTTCTCAATTTATCAACCGAATGTTTGCCGATTTACCTCGTATACTTCACGGTGTTCTCAGGACCCTTCTCGCTCTTCTTTTCTTAATCTTCTTCCTCACTCTTCTATACTCGCATTCTCTATATTTTCTTTCTCTAACTCCTTCTTTATGCATATCCATTGATATTATTTATAGAGTTCCTCACATGACTGCTTGTATTTCACAAAGAATTTGGAGTGGAATAAATATGACTCTTTGGCCTTTGTCTTCTCATTCCTTTTATCTCGTTTATTCAATAAATATAACCTCGTAGGTATCAATTTAACATTATGTGTTGGGATATTTGTTCTTCCCAGACTTTCCAATGCATCGAACAATATAAACTGAATAAAAACATTGACCACTCACAATGAAAATTCCACCACTCATTCAACCTCTTGGCTAGTTGCGCATTTGTCTTTTCTTTGACCGTGTTTGTCCCTTTATTTCCTCTCGTATGCCTTTCTGCTTATGGCTACTCTGTAACTCCCGTATTTATGTAATTGTTGTCATTAAATCCGGAAAAATTTCCAACCTCACATAGCAAGTGTCTTGTTGATGTGGTGAGTTCCTGCGTAACATACATTCACCATGGCCTTGTTTATGGCCCGATACAATTTTCACATCGCAATTGTATCATATTAATAATCACTCCTCCACCTTAAGCCGAGGCCTCGTGGGTTCACAAACCACGCAAAGACATTTTAATACAAAGTGCCTTTTTTTTTTTAAATATGACTTCAATTAACTCGGTGTAGTAATAAAACCTGCTCAATCATATAAAATCCTCGAGCCCACCTACCACGTTATTTGATGCGATATGCTACTCCTCGACTTTTCTATCACATTGACTTAAATCACAACTTTTAGTCATAAGTCCGTTGCCCCCGCTTTCACTCCGACAAGCATTGACTTGATACGATGCGATGAATAGCTTTACAAATACTTTTTGATTTCGATTAATCGCAATTTGCAAATTCCATTTGCATGTTTCGATGCCATTTTTCCGATGTGATTGACCACCGTTCACCGCATTATGCCGATGCAATTGGAATCGGAACTCAAACAAATAGAATCATACTTTATAGACCCTATCGGTCCGGAATCCACCGTAATCGCAATCCTTTATTGTCATGCTCCGATTTTTTGCTGTCCGATGCCATCAATTAATCGTGCACCGCATTTTGCCGATGCGATTGGAACTCGGAGCTCAAAATTTGTTAATCATAGTTTATAAGCCCACGGTCCGGCTTCAATCGCAATCGCAAGTCTTTGCTTTCTTATATGATCCGCTGCCAACTTTTTTCTCCCATGCGATTAGACCGTTCCGATGCGATTACGCGGACTTCAAATACTTCGTTTGAATCATAACTATACACCCATCGGGGTCGCGAAATCAATCGTAACTCTTGTCGACATGTTCTATCGCCAATCCTTTCTCCGATGCGATTGGAAGTATCCCAACCTTATGGTACTTTGGTTCTTTCGCTTATTAATCGCTTTCCATATTAATATATATGCTTTGACCCTTTTGTGTATTAGGCACAATATATGTAATGTGCTTCTACATATATATAAGCTTATGGAATTAAACATATATCAATTATGGTTCATTGATCTATCGGGTCCGTACTTATATCGCAATTGCAACTTTTTGTTGTTTACATATTCCGCTTCTGCCAGCTTTTTCTCCGATGCGATTGGGAAAGGGTCCCACCATATAAGGCTTTTGACACTTTCATTCTTGTCCATTAAAGCGCTCCATTACAAATATCTATGGTTTGGACCTTTGGGTCACGATTCTCAAAATTATATATATATCCTTCTATCGGGCGATTTCGAATTAAGGTTCATATATATATATATATATATATATATATATATATATATATATATATATCCTACGGGATTGGGTACCCCTTTAATTTTATATATATGCACACATTGGCCGCTTAAGTTATGATTCCCGGAATAAGATTTTATATTATATGTAATGCTCACTAGGTAATGATCCCCCGAAATGAGATTTATATGTATATTTACTTTTCTACCCAATCTTTAGTGTATCTTCCACAGAAATTTCCTGAATTTGTTTGTGTATCCTTCCGCCCGGGGTAATGATTCTCATAATAAGTTTTGTATATATATATATATATATATACTTGCCGCTTGGGGTAAGCGATTCCCGGAATTGGGTTTATGTATCCTCCAAACCGGGGTAGCGATTCTCGAATTTTCTTTCACCTCTCGTCGTGATAATGGCTCGCCTCTCGCCATGCCTCCTCAGCAACTCATCGGATAACGGCTCCGCCCGCTCGCCCCCCTCCCGACAGGCGACCGCCTACATTCGCCCTCGCCCGCCTCTACCTTCACCTACCGCGTTGCTCGACCTCTCGCCACCGCGCCGCCGTACATACCCGTCGTTGTTCTTTTCCTATCTTTGCATCCGTTGCCTTCTTTGTCTGTCTTTGTCTTCGTTACCTCCATTGCCATCAATGACAATATTTCAAATGCCTCCTTTGCATTTGGGTGGCACACACTTCCCATGTTTGCCTCGTTAGGATCCTTCTTTGCTTGCTCTTCCTCCCCCTTTGACATCAATGGCAAGGGGTTTGACTTGGGCAGATCTTGTTCTTTGATTCTATGATTTTATTGTTTTTCAATATTTCGCATTTCCTCTTTTCCAATTTTCTGACTTTGTACACTGCCTTCAACCTTTGGATTAGAAACACATCGGGTTCACTATTCTTCCGTGTTTAGTTTCAAGAAGCCACGCTGTGTTCACCAATTGTCGACCGCACCACCGACCCTTTTTTATTTTTATTGACTCCTTTTGCTAAATGTATTATTGCCATAATCCTTTGATCCCGAGGGCCTGCTGCTTCCCCCGCCGGCTGATCTCCCCCAAGAATGATATTCTCGCTTCGTTCTCCCCCCTAAATCGTGCTCATATTAGAGAGTAGCATCTACAGATACTACCCCCAGTCTGCCTCTCAAATATTCAAATGGTTCTCTCGGCAAGAGGTTTGGTAAATATGTCCGATGTCCGTTCTTTTGTCGTTAACATACTCAGCTTTTACTATCTTCTCTCGAGCCACTTGTTCTTCAAGAAAATGATACTTGATTGGGATATGTTATTTTTAGGAGTGAAGCACATGGTTTTTTATATATACTTATATAATTTGTGATATCACATTTGATTGAGATAGAATGGCCAATGCTTACCTTCATGTTCAAGAGTTTGCTTCATCCACATGACTTGTGTACAACATGTTGTTGTCACATATATTCTGTTCTACCCATTTATAGAGATAGATAAGTTGCCGTTTAACCATGCCACCGCATTTTCTCCTAGATAGAATGCACCTCCACTAGTACTTTTCTCGTCATCCACACACTGCCCACCGTATCCGTGCGTCGTCAAAGAAGCTTTTGCCCCGTGATACCAAAGTCCATACCTACTGCCTTGCAGATATCCTTCGAATATTTTAACGTCAAGATGGTTTTCGTTTAGGTGCTGCTCATATCTAGCCACTCAGTCCTACCGCTAGCATGATGTCTAGTCTGATGTCGTCGGTGCTGTGCTTCCTATCGCGGATCCGTAGAGTTTTTGATCTATATCTCGCGTAATTCGACACGTATTGTGCTGGTATCCCGTGATCATGGGAGTTGACACAAAGCTTGCGTCCTCCATTTTGAACTTTTTTCAACATTTCTTTTAAGTATTTTTCTTGTGAGATGAACGCACTCCGTGTTCTTTTGCCGAATTTGAAGTCCTAAGTATAAACCGAGCTCTCCAATCCATGTACATCTCAAACTCTCTTTTCATCTCATCAAACCCTTTGCTAGTTCTTCTCTCGTTGCTTCCAAACATAATGTCATTAGCATATACTACAACAATCAGAGTTCATTTTCGCGCTTATGTATAGATTGATGTCTACTCCACCTCTCTTAAAGCCTTGTTTTTGAAAAAAATATTTATCCACTTCCTTGAGTACCAAGCACGAGAGCCCGTTTTTAAATTAGCAAAGAGCTCTCCTTACCCAGATACATATTCTTCGTCTGCTAATGAGAAGCCTTCGGTTGTTCCACAGACTTCTTCTTCTAAGTCTCCATTCGTAAATGCATTATACATCCATTTGATATAACTTGAATTTTTTTTTTTTTTTTTTTTTAGCATGCAAAGGCCGTAAACATTCCGATGGCTTCCATTCGCCAGGCAAATGTTTCATCGTAATCAAGTCCCTTCCTCTCTGATTTGTGAGTATCCTTTGCGGCATCACCGTTTCTTTATTCCCCGATTACTTGTCCTGCTCATTCATTTTATTTTTGAATACCCATTTTGATCCTATGACATTTATCCAATGGATTCAGGAACTAATTCCCATGTATTGTTTTTCTCAATTTGGTCCAATTCTCTTTCATTCATAGCATTTACCCAAGACTTGTCCTTGTTGGTTTCTTCGAATTTATTTGGCTCTATTTGTGACAACATGGCTATGTATACCTCTTCGTTTGTTCTCGTTAGCTACCTTCTTCTTGTTTCAACTTTTCTACTCTTTGTCTCCAATGATCTCACTGTGATGGTTCTTCTCGAGTATATTCGAGGGAGCTTTAGAACTCATCTTTACCTTCGTTGTCTTGCTTATCCTCATCATCTTGGTTTTCTTCTTCATGGTTGTCCGATGGACTGCAGTAGTCCGTATCTCTTGTATTGTTTGGAAGTTCTTCATCAAATCTCACATCAATGCTTTACTATTTTTCGAAGAGTCTTGTCAGAGTACCTGTACTTTACTTTTGGATGCATACTCTAGAAATATCCTTCATCTCGCTTCGCATCAAATTTTCCAAGATTTTCATCATTATTCTTTATGTAACACTTGCTTCCAAAGATTCCCCAATGTTTGATTGCTCATTTAAAAGAAGCAGCTCATAGAGCTCTATTTCACCGCTTGGTCTTAAGTGAGCTTTATTAAGGATATGTACTGTTGTGTGTAATCGTTTCGCCTGCATATCCGAGAAATATTACTGTATGCATCATGGCTCGGCTATTTACACACTCCGTTTGTCTCTCTCGCTAGTCCATTTTCGTCGAGGTGTCTTCAATAGTAAATTTTTGCTTTATCCCATGTTCATTGCATAGGTCAAAATAGTGTTTTCAATCCTGTGACCACCTCCTATGTTTCGATCTGGCGATTTTACCGCATCTTGTTTGATTTTCTACTAATGCTTTGGTGAAGATCTTAAATTTTTCCGCAGCTTCTCGATTTATTCTTCTGAGAAATGCAACCCATGTCATTCGGGAGAAGTCATCTATTATCAAAGACAGAAGTAGGATTCTCCACGTGGAGTTTTTGTGTCTCTCAGCAGTCCGCATAGGTCCATGTGAACAAGTCAGGAGAGGTCTTCTGCTATAAGTCATCTTTGCCCTTCAAGGATGTGCAGTTCCGTTGTCAATTGACATGATTTGCATATGTTATTAGAAGTACTCTTTATTTCTGAATGTCTCCTCTGAGCAAGATTCTTCTTGCTTACCCGAATATGTGATCGAAGCTAAGATGTCCCAACCTTTTATGCCATAACCATGACTCTTCTAGTTTGCCAAGATGACATGCTTCATCTTCCTCTCTTTCACAATGTAAACATTACTCTCTCATTCTAACCACTTTGAGCAGATTCTACCCAGTAGTAAGCTTGTTCGACTTCACAATCTTGTGCTCTAAAAAAAAAGAACTTCTGCCACTTTCACACATCCGACCGACACTTAGTAAATTTGCTTTCATCCCATCTACAAATAGTACATCTTGGGCCTTTCTCCTCGCCATTGTCTATGTGCCGACCTGGCCTTTTCCCTTGATCTTACCTGATTTATCATCGCCAAAAGTAACATTGTCGATTTCTTTTCATCAAGAGTTATAAACTTGCTTTTTATCTCATGTCATGTGTTTAGAGCAGCCACCGTCCAAATACCATTGACTTTTCAAACATTTATGTGCCAGAGCTGGGTCACATTTATTCACCTTCTTTATCTACCTAGGAGGCACCTCTTTTTTGGTCTCTTTTGTGAGGATGAATTACATCTTCTGTAGGACATTTGGAAGTATATGTCCAACTGATTGCATACAATACCAACATTTATCATATTTGTAGAATTATGAGTATGAACATAATTTCTTTGATTCATAAACTTCCTGAGGTGTTAAACATCAACATTTGTCCATAATTTCTACACTCAATGATTTTATGACCAAATTCCTTACAATAAAAACAACAACCATAGAAACTATTTGCATACCTGATGTAAGGTTGTCTCTTCCATTTGTTTGATTTGTTTTACCATCAATAATTTTGCTGCTTGAAATCATTCTCTCCTTGCATGGCAATATGCAACAATGTGTCTCAAATTTTGTGCGTACATAACAGGTGGCATTCTTTCATAGAGGGAAGAATCTCCTTTGATGGCTTCCGAATTTGATACATCTGCAGACATATGTCCCTTTCTCCGTTGTCTTAGTATTTACTGCTGTCTTCTTTGTTATTAGAGGTTTCTTCCATCTTGTCTTCTCATTACGTGTTTCTTCTTTTGTAGGAATTGCTTGAGCTACTTCATTATTCTTCTTTTCTTTACAAAAATAATCCCTCTCTGTCTTCTTTTTCTTTACTTTTACTGATTCTCCTTCATAGCTCATTCCAGCTTTTATCATAGGGGATCTTTGAGAAACCGTAATTTCATTCAACTTACTAGAGCTTGTTGTTTGAGAAGAGCTTATAACCACTTTTCGAGCATTTTCTAGTTTCTTCCCCGAGACATACTACTTCTTCTTCCACCTTCTCTGTTTCTCGGTTTTATCCTTGATTTGCCGGGGGGCAACATGTCTTCTATCTTCGTTTCTTCTGTTCTACCTTCAACCGCATGAGGACTTCGAATTCCGTTCTTCTCATACAAACTTGAGGAGAATGTCTCTTTGTTTTCTCGATTTCTACTCGAGCGTCCATCAATCTCTCTTCGTAGCACTTCTTAGCTCCCCCTCAAGGTCGACTTTACCTTCTTCTTCTTCATCTTCCTCGCGCGGAGACCTTCAAGTTCTTCTAAAGCCATCAATAAAAATTCGCAGGTTCCATCTTCACTTGAGAGTCTATCCGGGTCTTCGATGTACCGCCGTCTCGTTGAGCATAGAAGGATTTTCTTCGTTGAACTTCTTTCCTTTCCTCGCCGCCTAGATGTATTTTTCTCCTCGACTCTTGAGCCCGATTCCTTACTGTGAGGACACTTAGTAGCATAGTGTCCAACTCTTCCACGCTTAAAGCATTTGAAAGGAAGTTTACCTTTGTATTTACCCGAACCTCATCCAGCTTTCGACAAATTTTTCTTCTTCTTCATCCGAACAAGAGCATACATATTCCTCTTCTTCTTTCTTCTTCTTTCTGCTTTTTAAAGGCAACTCTCCCTCAAACTTGGCTTTCCTATGGGAGTCTCATTTATATGTTGTTAGATTTCCAGTAGCTAGTTCATGGTCAAGGTCTCCCAATTAGTTGTTTCTTCTATAGCAGACACCTTGGGATTAAACCCGTGGAAGAGATATTAGAATCTTTGTACAATTACAAATCTCTTTTTATGTTTTCTCCTAGAGCTCATGTTATTTACTATTTCTCAACCCTTAGAAAGAAGTTAGCTATATCTTCATCATCATTCATTGTTATGTTCTCAAACCTGGACTTCATAGACTTGAAGTTTAGCAGTCTTTACCTTCTTGTCTCCCTCATGGATATTCTCCAGTATCCCACATTTCTTTGCGTTATTTTTGTGCACATTGACAGTAACTGGCTCACACAATCCATTTAATAGCATTCATGGCTTTTGCGTTAGCTACAAAGTCTTGTTTGGCTTCTCTCTATATGCGCTTTCCCTTCGGGGCATATCCTAATTCCACAACATCCCAAATTTCTATTCCTAGAGACATTATGTATGTCCTCATTCTGATTTTCTAGAAGGCATAATTTGCACCTCCGTAAAGAAGGGCTTTATTGGTTGAGCATCCTTACTATCCATCCCGAGAACTCCAGAATCTCTTTTCGCCTGTTAAAATGGTACAAAGGAACCCGCTTCCGATACCAATTGTTGAACCCTTAGTTAAACTCGAGAGGAGGGGGGAGGGGGGGGGGTGAATCCGCCTTAACACGTTCATCGTCTTTTAAAGCTTTTCATTAAACATTATTTACACCTTCATTTATGTCCAAATTTTTAATATGAGAAATTTTAGAATGTGAGCAAGAAGTGTTCATATAATATAACAAAGAGACTTAATATGAGAGCAGCAAAGATACATATGATATAAGTCGCATCAACACATACACATTATGTACAGAGACACTAGATATAAGTGGAAACCCATAAAGGGAGAAAATCACATCTTATTATTACAAGTATGCAAAGGCAAGCTCCAACTCCATCTCACCATTGTTTTTCTCGAAGGTACCAACCCACAGGAGGATCCAACTTCAATTCCCCCGCAAGCCACAACTTGCAAGGAAGCACCAACCGCTTCAATTTTCTCCAGAACTAACCTATAGGAGGCTCCAACCTCACTAGCTACAACCGACATCTATCAAGAGCCGTAACTTGATAGGAAGCTCCAACTTCCTCAATTTATCAAACCGAATGTTTCGTCGATTTAACTCGGGGATATCACTTCCGTTCGTAAAGATTCTTTCCTCGCTTTCCTTCTTCTTTTTCTTAATGTTCTCTTCCTCACTCTTCTATACTATGGCATTCTCTATATTTTTTCTCTCTAACCTCTTTATGCATATCCATTGATATTATTTATAGAGTTCCTCACATGACCGTTTGTATTTCACAAAGAATTTGGAGTGAATGCTCATGACTTTTTGGCTTCGTCTTCTCATTCCTCTTATCCGTTTATTCAATAAATATAACCGTAGGTATCAATTTAACATTGCTGGGATATTTGTTCTCTTCCTGAGACTGCACAATGCATTGGAACAATATAAATCAATTAAAAAAACATTTACACTACACTACAATGAAAATTCCACTACCTATCTCGCCCCTCTTGCTGGGCCGCGCATTTGTATTTTCTTCGACCGTGTTTGTCCCTTTCTTTCCTCTCAGATGCCTTTCTTCGTTTATGGTCGTTGCGTAACTCCCGTATTTCTGTAACCGTTGTCATTAAATCTCGGCAAATTCCAACCCTTACACAAAGAAGTGTTCACGATGTGATGAGTTCCGCAAGTGCAACACATACATTCACCACGACCTTTGTTTTATGGCCCGACACAATTGTACATACCGCAATTGTATCATATTAATAATCGCCCACCTTAAGCCGAGGCCCACGGGTTCACGTACCACGCGCACATTTTAATAAACAAATTTTTTTTTTTTTAATATGACTTCAATTAACTCTAAGTGTAGTAATAAACCTCGTTTAATCATATAAAATCCCTTTCAAGCCCACCTACAACGTTATCCGATGCGATATGCTACTCCTCGACTTCTTCTCGATTGCGATTGTCGGCAATCGCAACTTTTAGTCAAGTAAGTCCCGCCGCTCGCTTTTACCCGATGTGATTGACTTGATGCGATGTGATGAATAGCTTTACAAATACTTCTCGATTACATTGGACGGATGCGATGCGATGAATAGCTTTACAAATAATTTCCGATCGCGATTAATCGCAATCACAAATTCCATTTGCATGTTCACATGCCCTTTTTCCGATGCAATCACCACCGTTCACCGCATTCTCGCCGATGCGATTGGAACTAGAAGTCAAACAAATAGAATCAAATTTATGCACCGATCGGGTTCGTAACTCAATCGCAATCACAATCCTTTTATTGTCACAAGCTTTTTGATGTTTTTCTTTTTGTCCGATGTGATTGACCACCGTTCACCGCATTTTGCCGATGCGACTGAACCCGGAGCTCAAACATTTTTTAATCATAGTTTATAAGCCCACGAGTCCGGGCTTCAACTGTAATCTCAAGTCTTTGTTTATACGCATCCATCGCCAACTTTTTCTCCGATGCGATTAGATTGTTCCGATGCGCTATGCCAAACTTCAAATACGTTTGAATCATAATTCATACACCCACCTAAACCGGAACTCAATCTAACCTTTGCCGATATGTTCCGTCGCCAATCCTTTCTCCGATGCGTATTGAAAGGGTCCCACCTTATGGTACTTTGGTTCTTTCGCTTAGTTGCTTTCCTACATTAATATATATGCTTTGAACCTTTGTGTATTAGGTAAAATATATGTAATGTGCCGCATATATATATAAGCTTCCGCAATTCAAACATATATCAATTATGGTTCATTTCCATCCATCGGTTCGGACTTATATCGCAATTGCAACTTTATGTTGTTTACATATTACGCTTCGCGCTTTTTCCGATGGGATGTAGTTATCCCAACATATAAGGCTTGATACCTTTGGCTCTTTGTCCATTAAAGCGCTCCATTACAACACAAATATCTATGGTTCTGACCTTGGCCGCCATTCTTGAAATTATATATATATGTCCTCCCGTCAGTCATTCTCTAATTAAGATTCATATATATATATATCACGGACAATTTCGAATTTTATATATATGCATACATTGCCATTTGGGTTATGATTCCCGGAATAAGATTTTATATTATATAACGCGCCCGGCCGGGTAATGATCCCTGGAATGAGATTTATATATATATTTACTTTTGTCGCTCCAATCTTTAGTGTATCTTCCGGCTAAAGGTGCACTTAATTTGTTTATGTATCCTTCCACCGGGGTAATGATTCTCGAATAAGGGTTTGTATATATATATATATATATATATATATATATATATATATATATATATATATATATATATATATATATATATATATATACTTGCCGCTTGGGTAAGCGATTCCCGAATCGGGTTTATGTATCCTCCACCGTAGCGATTCTCGCACTTCTTCTCGCTCTCGCTCTCGCTCGTGATAATGGCTCCGCTCTCGCCTACCGATAACCCGCCGTGATAATGCCTCTCGCCTCCGCCCGCTCTAATATAATGACTTCGCTCTAGGCCCGCCGCCCGCCTCCCGCCTTAATCGCCATCGCCGCCGACCTCCGCTCTCCGCCGCCGTACATATTACTCCGCCGCCGTTCTTTGCCTATCTTTGCACCGTCGCTCTTTTTCTCGTCTCGCTGCCGCTCTCCATTGCCATCAATGACAATATTTCCAACACACCCCTCCCTGGCCACATCTCGTTGGTCCCGTCTCATAGTGTGACGTCGTATTAGCTTCAAGTGCTAAAATTGGCGTTACAAGTCAGTAACCTCTCGGGAACTCCGTTCCAATGAGTTGCAAACAATATAAATCTCCCAAAAATGGCTATTTGTTTGTTGAATTTGGACTTTGGATGCTTTGGCAATGACCCTAACACCTAGTGGCCCTACCATTCAAAAATATTCAAATGCACAAAAACACCTATAGATGACCTCTTATGCCTCTGAAACATGCTCCACTAAGTTCCCAACATGCCAATTATCCTAGAATGAATTTCACTCATCTCAGTTTGGTCGAGAATTGAGTGAGTTATGACCAAAACCAATTTTGCCCCAATTTCTCCTCTAAAATGGGAGGAACTGCCAATTAACATTCCCAAATTAGAAACCCACCAAAATTGGCATGCCCTCCATAATTTCTGCCAACTTAGCATTCAAGATTAATTAACGTTAAACACACTTATGGGCAGATAAGCACAGTTCAGTGATAAGTGTTTGTTTTAGCGTTAATGACGGTTTATCCTTGGTTAACCATGTTTAAACGTTAACTAAATGTCATTATAAAATCCGTCGGATCAACGGTCTTAGCACCCGGGTCTAGAACTATGGCCACATGGCGAGGGGGTTGGCTTGAGGGGCTAGCCCCCTCCAACCCCCAATGGTCGGGTCATTAAACTTTGAGATGATGAGGTTTCCATAAGGGTTAAGAAACACCTTGGAGGAGAGGTGGTAAGTCGCGCCGTTGGTAGGCGTGAGGTTAGGGGTTCGACCCCCACTCCGCCACATAACTTTTGTTCAAATAAACTTTGGCAAACTCCGCCATACTTGTGACTGAGACCAAAGTAGCGTTTCTCCACCTGCTAGTTAGCACCTTCACCATATGTAGCTGACTCTGCCATATGGTATAGAACTACTCCAAATGTAGGGTTGCTCCAGATATAACTAGCATTGCCTCCAGATTTAGTTAGGGTCCGTTGTCATATTTTTCTAAAACCATAGGTTTGTAACATATATATTACAATAATATATGTAGACCATAGACAATAGAAATAAGACATTGCGCCCCAAGCAAAATGTGTTTGTCCGCCATAGTAGAATCCTTAGCCTAGGTTGGAACTTAGGATATAAAAAAAAAATGCGCCATCCATACTGTCCAACTTTGCAATATGTAAAATAAGAATTCAAACCAAGGGTTGGAGAGGGCCCACCAGAGAGGACACGTGGCACCCTCTGGTTGGGTTGTGCTCCAACCTAAAAAATTTCAAATTCAAACTTAGGATGAATAATGGAGGTCATTGGGAAATTTATCTCTCCACTTAACCCATCTACGGAATCTGAAGACGACATTTGTCACAGTGTCACTGGATGCAATCTGGAGAATATTCCTTGCAATGATCACTGTACTTGCCACATCATCATTGTATTTGTTCTCCTCCTTTTTTTCTGTTTTGGAAAACGAACAACAGACAATAACTCAAACATACGAACTCAGATTTTGATGAAACAAGTTGCGCCAGAATCCTCGAGACGAACTCTATCCCGTCGTTCTAGTTCCCAGGGAAATGCTGGTTGCCCTCGCCATTTTCCCTGCGGATAGTGATCTTCCTACAAGAACAGGGACTGATAGTGGGAGAGGGTTTTCCCGGGCCTGCTTCATGAACAGTGAGTGTAGCAAGGTCAATGTGAGGATCGTGTTTCAAGAATTCTAAGTCACTGTCCACAAAGTTGTGGGGGGATGATAGTATGATAGGGTCTGAAAGTGGGTATAAAGAGTCATGTGCAATCAGGGATGAGGGGTTAGGTTGGTCAATAGTTGAATTATGTTCGGTAAGACATGGAGGTGGAAAATCCCCTAGATGAGAATAGTATAATGGGGGGGTCCGCAAGGGTGAGAATAGAAGGCGAAACATCCACAGATATGGGCACTATGGTGTCCAAGCTAAGATCCTCACGGGAGGAGGGATAATCTAGATGTGAAGGTGGAACTTTAAAATCACTATCAATAGAGTCATTGAAGGTTTTATATGTACCTAGTTTAGAAGCAGAGTCTTGTTGATAGTCTCCTCCATAAACACCATTTTAATGATGATCGTCCACGGACTTTGAAAGAGAGTGTAGTCGTCGGAGCACCTTTCCAAGAGATATCCAATCTGCTGGTATCAGAGGCAGCAGAACGACACATTCCAATAATCAACCTGTTGATGAATGCACTGAGAGTCCCAATGAAGGATAATCTGATCTAAGAGCCCACCAATCATATCAACCTCCACCAGAAGGCAGGCGAGAGGTTTATCCCACATGCCCAAGATCTTAGGGCCATGTAGATGAGAGAATAGAATTAAAAAACATTCCCCGGTGTCAGTGATGTACATGATCCCGAGGGAGTCGACAGATGAGATGAAAGTGGCAACCTACCTGAGCATCCAAATATGGCAAGAGCCAATGCAAATAATTAAAGATTAGAGTGGCCAAATCAGGCACTGATAACCTCGAGAGGTCCCATGTGCAGTGCAGATAGTAGGTGGGATCCCGCGTCCCCCGGAAAAACTTTCGGCGAAGAAATCACGTACTAGCCGAATGGTGAACGAGGAAGTCCAAGCACATGCCCGTTATCCTCACTGTCACACCACCGCCAGCTCGGAAAACACACCTAGCACGCCATCACCCCAATGCCACCACAACCACGTCACCGCAGCAAGACCACCGCCACCCCAGAGACACAAGCACCCCCGTAGCAGAAATGAACCCTAGCCAGAAACAAGAGTATCGGCCTATTCACAGAAACAACAACACCAGTACCCCAAGATACCAAAACAGTGATGGCAAAGTCTGAAACTGAAGTCGCGGAAAGGTTCTGAGATAATGGAAGCGTTACGCCACCGACGCTAGCGAGCGGGTAGGGACCGGTCAGAACCCGCTTCGAGGTCAGTAATGGAACCCCCAACAATAAAAGACTTGAAACATTGGGTCGAAGGAAACATCTGGACAAACGAAGGTGGTGGCGTAAAGGACTTCAGAGGACAGAACGAAAAAGGTGGTGGAAATGAGTATACTTGTGGGTGACGATGCATATAGCACACGTGAAAAGAAGAAAGATATGAAGGGTTTCTCACATTCCAGACGCAGAGGCAAGGGAAATCAAAGAAGCGTTACCAGGAGCCCCCAGATGAATAGGCTAATAAGAATAGAGGTTGTGAATAGATGAAAACCCTCACCGCCCACAACGAAGAAAAAACAGCAATGAGCCGCTCCAAAGAACTGGGTAATAAAGGTCCATAAGGTGGCCGAGAAAAGAAAAAGAAAGAGCGAAAAAAAATAGCACTGAACCACCCCAAAGAACTAGGTGATAGAGGTCGAGGAGGTGGGCGAGAAAAAGAAGAGCAAGTATCATGATGTGTAGAAGCATCCAAATAAAAAAAATCAGAAGACATAATAGGAAAAGAGCACCAATCAAGAAGCCGACACAAAAAGCCAGGAGATTCACTCTCCATGGCGAGATGGGGACATGAACAGGAGAGGATATGCAAGAATACTTGTATACCGGCCACCCATAAATGTTATTGAGTAAAGACCCAACTGGCTGTCAACCCTCCGAGACCCGCCATGATTCCACTGTAAACGAAGCTCGGTCAATTTATTATTTTAGTTATGGTTTGCGAGACTTCCTCCGAGGTGACTGATTCTTGTTGCGAGTGTTTAAATTTAGGCTAATTGAAGACTTTCGATGGTCACTAAGAAAATCAAAATTAATGGTTAGACCCTCAACTAACTAAAATCTACAGTAAAATTGAAGATAAACATCGTATCTAACGAACACTGAGTTCAACATGACTTCATACATATCTAAACCTGTACCAATCGCGGGTGGATCTTACTCCCTGATATGAAATCATACTAATTCAATTATTTTTTCATTTCATTGGTGGTACTTGTTATTGTTACTGGACTCATGATTATCGGTTAAAAATTTCAAATATTTTCAAAATTTTAAACGTGCAGGTTCGTTGTCTTAATTTAGTAGTCACGATGAAGTGTTTCTGATAATTATTTTAATCAAAATGATCCCCTCCATCATTATTACCTTGGGTGCCAAGCACAGGCATCACCCACCCCGCTGTGTACGCAGGTTAGTTTTGCATTGAATAGTTTTTAATTCTCCAAATTGATTTTCACCGTAAACTCTTTCCCATAAAATTAATATTTGAGCTTATCACCTAATAAAATTAAACACAATACATTCTCATTAATTTTTTATTAAGAAAAGTGGTTGACAATGCTTTTATTCTGGGTAACTGATTTCCATCTTTATATTTCTCCTTATAAAATTAATATTAAAACCTATTTCCTCATAAAAATTAAAACCCAAACAAACAAACTAAGCTTTTTAATAAAACAAATGTCCAAACAAACCAGCTTAACTTTTTTAATAAAACAAATGTTCAACCAAATGACATCACAAACAAAACTTTACTCTTTCTATATATAATTCATTGTAACAATATACTTTTCCCTTTCTGTAATGAAAGAATTAATACAATCAATCAGTTCAAAAAAAAATGTATATTTGGTATTTAAATATAACAATTCTTTATTTTCGTAAATTAAGTTATCACGATCAACCCAAAACAAACTAACCTAATGAAGATTAGGCCCAAACAAGCCAAGTAACTTTTTTACGAAAAACATGTTCATCCACAACAAACTAACTAACCTAATGATGATTAACCCAAAATAAGCCAATTAACTTTTTTACAAAAAGCATGTTCATCCAGATAAAACATCGCGGATAACATTTTATTGTAAAATATATATATCTTTTCCATTAACTATTTCTCTTTTGGAACAATTAATACAATCAATTAATTAAAAAAAAATGTATATTGATTATAAAAAAAATATTTTGAATTAATTGATTGTAAAAATAGATCTATTCCATATGGAATTCTTTAGAAATTTAAGAATTTTTATATATTACCAAATTTGATTGTGTATTTTTTAATAAAATAGTAAACTTAATTAATTTAATGATATAATTTTTAATGTCCAAGCAATTAAAATTCAACAAGTAACATGCATGGTTAGGGTTTGAAGCATTGGGTAGGGTTTCAAGGATTTGTATATTACTCAGAAGTCAGAAGCTCGACAGACCACAAAGGGCAGGAAACTGACAGAGGTAATCGGGCCACCAACTGGGGGGTTGGGATCCCCTCCTACACTAATGTGACAACGAGAGAAGTGAGTGGGACCAAAGGAAAACAATCAAACTTCTAGAAAAATGATGAAGACCTAGGTCCAGTTCTTGGAGCAAGCTAGAAGGCCCAAATGCGAGGCAAATGTCTTCCGCAGGCAACCAAGAAGTCGAGGTTTGTGATGCCAACAAACAAACTAGAAAAATATTGTAGCTATATGAAGGATCACGGAATAATCTGTAAGTTTATAGGAACATGGCGAGTGGAAAAGGACCTGATCAAATAGATCCAACTAAAATGGAAGCTAAAAGGCCACATCGAACTAAAGCTTGGTGCGAGATGATTCTTTACAGTCATATTCTCGAACCTACAAGAAAAAGAGAGAATATTTGAAAATGGGTTGTAATGGCGGTACATCTACCATAATTCTGGATTGAGGTACTCGGAGGAATGCTACAACCCAAATAAGGAGTATTTCCTAGTGGCACTAGTATGGGTGTGGCTATTCGCCCTACCTGTAGATTTCTAGGATCCAAAATTACTAGAAGGGATTGGAAACTCCATCGACATGTTTGTGAAGATAGTTGACTCCACACGCAGTGGTAAATATACTTTGTACGCCCACATTTGTGTTTATATGAATATAGCGAATCCTCTCACAGATACCGTGGAACTGGAATACCATGATGAGGTATGGAAAGAACCTCTGGATTATTAACATATCCCGTTTAGATGCCGACGGTGCCATGCGTATGACCATTTGTACAAATCATGCCCTCTGAACAATCATGGTATAGGGAAATTAGAGGAGAATAAGAGATCAACGAATGCAATAGAAGAGGAGGATGGGTTCAAAGAGGTCAAAAGAAGGAAGATGAATACAAAAGGGTCGCCGACCCTAAACCCTAACCACCCTAAACAACATACAAGTAAGAACAGGTATGAAGTGTTATTGGAGGAAGGGAAAACCTCGAAAGACGAGCATGAGATAAATGAGGGAGATCAAGAGCTCGATTAGGAGAGGCTTAATGAGATTGAGGTGGACCCACAAAAGGTAATAGAAAAGGACCAACACAAACCAGAAACAACACCGAAAAGGAAAGCCCAAATGAAACCAATGGATAAGGAAGAATAGGAGCAAACCCTAGACAACTTGACCATGGAAATAGAAGCCTCCAAGGAGGAAATGAGTTCGAAGGAAACAATGCTTAGGAGGCTACTAAATGAATGGAGACACCTCGATGAAAGGTTTATACGAAAATACCAGAAGAAGCTATACAAAGACATGTTCCAGAAGCTATACAAAGACATGTTCCAGAAGCTAAACAGAGACAAAAAACTGCGGACCAATGGGAACAAAAAGGACTTTACCCTGGGGCCAAATGAGAAAAAAAGAAAGGAAGGAAAAATATTCAGGAATGAATACAAATTGTAGGAGAAGATTTGGTGAATTCAGGCAAGGTAATACTGCTATCAGGGATATTCCAACACGGTCACAAGGTTTCCCAATGATAGTAGTCTCATGGAACGTGAAAGGCCTTTTCAACCACAAAAAATAGAGTTACCTCCGAGAAAGGCTGCAAAAGGAGAAACCCCAGATCATGTTCCTCCAAGAAACCATGATATCTGAGGAAAGAATTGAGACCATTCTCAATCGAATGAAACCCTGATACGAAGTAGTAGCAATAGATGCAAAGGGAAGTGTAGGAGGAAGAGCAATATTCTGGAACCCCACATAAGTAACAATAAATATGTGGATAATTATACCACATATATTATCGGGAAGATTCTAACCCAGAGAAGCCAAAGAATGGGTTCTTATCTCGAAAATATACAATCCTCACATTCCAAGAGAGAAGGAGACCTTCATATAGGCCTTGGGAAAGGTAAGAGAGCTACATGACGAAAAGTTATGGTTGATCGGCGGTGACTTCAACCTGATCACATCGCTGGCTAAAAAAAGGAGGAATGTAAAGAGAAGAACAAAAAATGGAACTATTTAGAAATATGCAAGTTGAAATGCATATGTTGGACTTAACTGCCATCAACAACCTCTATACCTGGAATAATAGACGAGGTGGGCGACACTAGGTTGCCTCATGTCTCGATCATTTCATGGCTTAAGGGGACCTCATCAGTCATGATCTTTATTATGAAGCCTCGATACTTCCATGCTCAGGATCCGACCACTAGCCCATCACGCTAGAGGTAGAACTCAAAGAAGGGAATAGGAACATGCCCTTCCTATTCGATTACTTCTAGCTATGAGCCCAAACTTTCCTTAACAAAGTTAAAGAATGGTGGAGCTCAAGTACATAACAGGGTGCTGGACGGATAAGTCGTTCTTGCGGACAAGACAAACCTCCCAAGTGTCCTACGGAAAGCTAGCAACAAACAGACAAACAAAACTATCTTTCTCTATATATATTGTGATTCATAATTAAATGCTATAAAGGTTTAATGATCTTACCTTTGATCCAATTTTTGTTTGTAGTAGTAGTCCTTCAGTCGCCCGAAAGAGTTACCTTCGAAGATCTGCAATCACAAACAAACAAACATCAAATAGCACCTGCATAGCATATATTCATAAATCATATCTATTATGGTGATCAAGGAATCCATAAATAAACCAATCAATTGATAGCTTATTGAGAAAAACAGATTTATTTGTATTAATTTAAATAAGGAAGAGCCTTATAACCGTGTCCGCCTTGATGTCATATAGGCCTTCCTGGGGTCCGGAACAGGCGTTTTCTTTACTCTGACTAGCCTTGCACTCTTCCAACTGAGATACATACAGGTATGTAATCTTTCCCACATGAAATCTTAGCTAAAAGGGTCTCAGTTTCAATAGCACTTCGCATTCAACAATACTAAAACTTCAACTCATCAATTGTAACCCTTTGAGGCTGCCCTATGCCTCTTTTATAGTGAAAGGGAGGAAGTTACAGCTCCATACAAGAAGCGATAGAATCCTCCTTCAAAGGGATTAGTTCCTTACGCCAAGGGGTTAACTCCTTAATTGATGGGATACACGAACATGAAAAGAGCGTACTTTCCACCAGAGGAATGTTTCTAGAAGCTTCCAAAAATGACTCAAATTGAGCTTCTACATTTTACTTGCGCCTTTTTAATCTTTTACAGGGGTCTGCACCCTTAATGAATAAATAGTGTGTTTGGCTCCCCAGGATTTATAGCCAAAAGGTGCGGCACCGCACGCAAAAATAAGAGAAAGTGCGGTACTAGAGTTTTAAAGACTTTTATGAGCTTTTCTCTTAATTTCAAGGCTTGACTTTAGGAACTTTGATATTGTAGACTTCTAAGGAAGACTAAAATGTCATGGTGACAAATTTTCAGTGTAACAAATTGCCCCCTAAAGTGTGAAGTCTGAGAATATTCGAAGAGTGATGTGCTTTATCATTTCAAGGATCAGCTTGTGGACACCCCAGTCGGAACCCTGTAAAAATATTCAACGCAACACACACACACACACACACACACATATCATCGCTGAGGTAGGCATTCCCATACTCAGATCAAAACTAACTAAACTTGCTCTGATATATAAATGATTTTAATATTACATCAATAGTGTAGACACAGCATGGAAGAAACCATCTGTAATGAATCATCTACTACATAATGAATAATAAAAATCCTAGCAGCCTGGATGGTGGAAACTAAATCCAGGGTCTTGATTTCGGCTTCTCGAACTAGTACGATTCTATCCATGCGATTAAATGTGTTGAAGACGAACATGGTAGAAACCACTTGATTACCAGTCAATGATGTGAACTGTTAACAAGTGTGAGAGAAACCACCAATAATGACAATGGCTCTCAAAGTACTTAGTACAATCCATGAAATGTGAATAAGTGATTTGAAGTCGAACATTTCACGGAATCATCCGATCGATGGTCAATGATGCAACCTATCGTCGAAGGTGAGAAACCTGCCATTAAGGCATGCATACTCCAAGGTACTGATGGATTCTAGATCAACTTCCTAGATGATGAGATGTTGTCGATAGAAAGTGATCCGTTGTAAGAAATCTTACGACGCAAAACCATAGATCAAGTTTTGAAGAAATTTTTTGCAAGCACTGACTCAGGGATGGTCAATGCAAATGGAGACAAATGTTTGCATATGAATGGTTTATTTGACTGACCTCTTGAACACATAACAACACTACAGATGGTTTGGTGACAGTTGTCCTAAGCTAATACCCAGAAACCGTCTGAAGACTTTCAATGTGGTTTTATTAACTGATAGGCAAAGGATTTCCCAACCCAGGTGTTGTGTTCAAGAGTGGTGTAATGCTTTTTACAAATCAAAGTGTAACAAACAAATTTTTTTTCTCTCTTTTCCCCCACCATTTATGGCAAGTACCTCTTTATTTTTGACAAGCATGAGGAGGATAACATTTTCTTGTTTATAAGCTCATCCTTCGGATGAGTCCAACTTAGTTGAAAATCGAACCCTAAGAAGGAGTGGTCCGTTCCTGTTTGTAATCGACAGGTCCTTTACTGTTAAATTTTAACGAGTCCAATATAGGACATACTCGATGTTTTTCATTTTTAGGGAGTCAAAAGAAAAAACTTAAGAAAACTCCATGGGTGTTCTTTTTCGTAAATTTAGTCTCTCAGGCCCAAAAAAGGATAAAATAATGCAAGAGAGAACTCTATTGACCATGATTAGTCAATGTATACCTTTTTCGTAAATACTCCATTTCAGTTCAGAAAAGGGGTAAACTTATACTGAAGGGACCCGTTCATTTACTTTAACGAGTTCGAATAGTCAAGTACTCGGCAATATTTTCATTTTTAGAGAGTCTGAAAAGGGCTTAGAAGAGGACTCCATGGTTTCGCTTTTTCATAAATTTTAAAGAGCCCGAAAAAGTGATAAAAGTTTACTCTTTGTCAAAAATGACCATTTTACCTGAAAAATCCGTTATTCTGCACGAAAACTCGAAAAATTAAACATACCTGTTTCAATAATAAAATTAATATGGTGGAACTAACTTTTTAAAGTGAAAAATAAACAAATTTAAAATTCATGTATTCGAAAAAACTTATAAAAAGGAGTTTTTCAAGTTCATTTTTACCATTTGAGTTTGGAGTGAAGATTTTAGAGCTCTTGGAAAAAAACACTTCGGAGAAGATTTTGGGCAAACCGACCATCAGAATCGAAAACCATCTGCTTCAGGTAATCCAGAACCTCCTTACCTTGCTTTTCATCCATTCAATTTTTTAAATTAGGGTAAAAATTTCATTTTTGGGAGGAAAATAGGTTGAAAAATCCACGGGGGTCCGCAGACACTAGGCACTGGGGACCCCACATTTTCCTTAATAAAGGAAATGTTGGGGCTCTACACTTTAACACAGATCCCGTGCGGAGCTATGCACCGTATCTAAGCGTAAAGTGCTAAACGAATGAATTTGAAAACATATTTTCTTCCTAAATTACCCAAATTTTTTGCTTCAAAATGATTCTAATCCTTCATTTTACTTGTTGTAGGATATCTACAATGCTCATTTGGCGAGAAAGGGAACATGAGGAGGTAGATGAAGCAGCAATGATTCATCAACCAACTTTTCAAGTTTTAAGAGCATGCGGGCTTTTCAAATTTTGGGCTATCAGTGGCATGAGAGCTCAAGTGGATCTTCTTACTTGGCTGGTAAGTAAATGGGATGTTCAGGACCAGTGTTTCGTGATCAGAGGTCACAAGCTCGAGATTGAGATGGAAGACATATATTTCTTGACTGGTTTGTCTGGGAGAGGCAAACCACTATCTCTATTTGGGGCTAGGCCAGGTGGCCAGTCTATTGCCAGCCTGCAATTAGAGTTTTGTAATGATGAAGCCAATCCCAGAGACAAATGGATTGACATTAAAACTATCATCCATCCTGAGATAAAAGTGATTTATTTTACCATTGTCAAGTTGTGTTGAATTGCAGCTTTGCATGTAGCCACTAGATCTTAGATGCGCATCGTAGTAGATTGCTTTCAAGGCACCATATTCAACTGGTGCGAGGTAGTGTTGGAAAATGTGAAAGGCCAACTTACCAGAGCAAAGAATGGGAAGTTAAACAACTTCGGATATGGGTCCATCGTCGTTACCTTTGCTCTAGAGAGGATCCCTATGTTAGCTCCGCAACATATTCATGTTGATGTTGGTTGACCTCGAGAGCCTAGGATGGTTCGTTGGGTTGCTTTGATGGCCTGCCACAGTGAGGGTGGGGAGATTGTTCGTTTTCCTTCGACTTATTTTCGTTGGCTAGAACACCAAATTTTTGTGATAGAGGATTTTCCTTATGCTGGCATGGATTTTCGCAGCAACCGGGACATGCCCCTTCCTCCAGGAGCTCAATGGGATGAGTTAGGTAAAAAATTTATTTTGACATGTTCTAATTTCTAATTTTTATTTTGTTTTTTACTTTGTCCAAAACTGATAAAAAAAAATTCAAATGCAAATGTGGGTCCGAGTTGACCAGCGATTCTTCACCCCTTTGACCGGAGGCAAAGGGATGCAGCAGCAGCAGCACCACCCCCACAGGATCATACTGCAGAGATCCTGACTGATTTAGAGCACCATTTTGAGTGGCTCACTATGGATATTCTTGAGACCACCATAGATGATATCCCACTTCGTCTATAGCAATATGTCATTGGTGTTCCTGGACCATTCAGGAGGTTTTTGACTAGGGTGGCATGAGTAGTAGTGTATTATTATGATCATCACCATGGAGAGTGGATGATTGACTTGTAGACTCATTTTTTGTATCACTTTTTTCCGATCATAAGGCGTTTTGAGCCTATGATTGAAGACGATGTACTATTTTTTGAACACTACATCTATACTATGATATACTATTACTTCCATGCGATTAAATGTGTTGAAGTCAAACATGGTAGAAACCAATTGATTACCAGTCAATGATGTGAATTCTTAACAAGTGTGAGAGAAACCACCAATAATGACAATGGCTCTCAAAGTACTCAGTACAATCCACGAAATGTGAATAGGTGACCTGAAGTCGAACATTTCACGGAATCATTCGATCGAAGATCAATGATGTAACCTGTCGTCGAAGGCAAGAAACCCACCATTAAGGCATGCATATTCCAAGGTACTGATAGATTCTAGATCAACTTCCTAGATGATGAGTTGTCATCGATAGAAAGCAATCTGTCGTAAGCAAGCTCACGACACGAAACCATAGATCAAGTTTTGAATAAATTTTTGCAAGGACTGATTTAGGGATGGTCAACGTGAATGGAGACAAGTGTTTGCAAATGAATGGTTTATTTGACTATCCTCTTGAACACATAATGACACTACAAATGGTTTGGTGACAGTTGCCCTAAGCTAATACCCAGAAACTGGCTGAATACTTTCAATGTGGTTTGATTAACTGATAGGCAAAGGATTTCCCAACCCAAGTGGAAGTGCGACAAAAAGTGTCATGTTCAAGAGTGGTGTAATGCTTTTTATAAATCAAAGTGTAACAAATGAATCTGTTTTTCTCTCTTTTCCCCCACTATTTCTGGTAAGTGCCTCTTTATTTTTGACAAGCTTGAGGAGGATAACATTTTGTTGTTTATAAGCTCATCCTTCGGATGAGTCCAACTTAGTTTAAAATCGAACCCTAAGAAGGAGTGGTCCATTCCTGTTTGTAATCGACAGGTCCTTTACTATTAAATTTTAACGAGTCCAAGAGTGAGAAACTCGGTTGTTTTTCATTTTTAGGGAGTCAGAATTAAAAACTTAAGAAAACTCCATGGGTGTTCTTTTTCAGAATTTAATCTCCTTAAACTAAAAAGGATAAAATAATGCAAGAGAGAACTCTATTGACCATGATTAGTCAATGTATACCTTTTTCGTAAATACTCCATTTCAGTTCAGAAAAGGGGTAAACTTATACTGAAGGGACCCGTTCATTTACTTTAACGAGTTCGAATAGTCAAGTACTCGGCAATATTTTCATTTTTAGAGAGTCTGAAAAGGGCTTAGAAGAGGACTCCATGGTTTCGCTTTTTCATAAATTTTAAAGAGCCCGAAAAAGTGATAAAAGTTTACTCTTTGTCAAAAATGACCATTTTACCTGAAAAATCCGTTATTCTGCACGAAAACTCGAAAAATTAAACATACCTGTTTCAATAATAAAATTAATATGGTGGAACTAACTTTTTAAAGTGAAAAATAAACAAATTTAAAATTCATGTATTCGAAAAAACTTATAAAAAGGAGTTTTTCAAGTTCATTTTTACCATTTGAGTTTGGAGTGAAGATTTTAGAGCTCTTGGAAAAAAACACTTCGGAGAAGATTTTGGGCAAACCGACCATCAGAATCGAAAACCATCTGCTTCAGGTAATCCAGAACCTCCTTACCTTGCTTTTCATCCATTCAATTTTTTAAATTAGGGTAAAAATTTCATTTTTGGGAGGAAAATAGGTTGAAAAATTCGCCCTCGAGAGTTCGCAGGCAGGACACTAGGTACCTGCGGACCCCGACATTTTCCCACAAAGGAAAATGTCAGGGCCTCGCACTTTTAACATAGATCTCGTGTAGAGATACACACTGTATCTGAGCGTAAAGTGCGAGGGCGCTGTAATGAATTTAAAAACATATTTTCTTCCTAAATTACCCAAATATTTTGCTTCAAAATGTTTCTAATCCTTAATTTTACTTGTTGTAGGATATCTACAATGCTCATTTGGCGAGAACGAGAACATGAGGAGGTAGATGAAGCAGTAATGATTCATCAACCAACTTTGCAAGTTTTAAGAGCATGCATGATTTTCAAATTTTGGGCTATCAGTGGCATGAGAGCTCAAGTGGATCTTCTTACTTGGCTGGTAAGTAAATGGGATGTTCAGGACCAGTGTTTCGTGATCGGAGGTCACAGGCTCGAGATTGAGCTGGAAGACATATATTTCTTGACTCGTTTGTCTAGGAGAGGTGAAGCACTATCTCTATTTGGGGCTAGGCCAGGTGGCCAGTCTGTTTCCAGCCTGCAATTAGAGTTTTGTAATGATGAAGCCAATCCTAGAGATAGATGGATTGACATTAAAACTATCATCTGTCCTGAGCTAAAAGTGATTTCTTTTACCATTTACAAGTTGTGCGAAAGTGCAGCTTTGCATGTAGCCACTGGATCTCAGATGCGCATCGCAGTAGATTGTTTTCGAGGCACCATATTCAACTGGTGTGAGGCTGTGTTGGCAAATGTGAAAGGCCAACTCACCAGAGAAAAGAATGGAAATTTAAACAACTTTGGATATGGGTCCATCACCTTTGCTCTAGAGAGGATCCCTATGTTAGCCTCGCAACATATTCCTATTCATGCTGGTTGACCTCGAGAGCTTAGGATGGTTCGTTGGGTTGCTTTGATGGCCTGCCACAGCGAGGGTGGGGAGACTATTCGTTTTCCTTCGACTTATTTTTGTTGGCTAGAATGCCAAATTTTTGTGATAGAGGATTTTCCTTACGTTGGCATGGATTTTCGCGGCAACCGGGACATGCCCCTTCCTCCAGGAGCTCAGTGGGATGAGTCAGGTAAAAAAAATATCTTTTGTAATGTTCTAATTTCTAATGTTTATTTTGTTTTTAAATAGTCCAAAACTGATAAGAAAAATTTCAAATGAAGATGTGCGTCCAAGTTGACCAGCCATTCTCCGCCCCTTTGACCGTAGGCAAAGGGATGCAGCAGCAGCACCCCCACCCCCATAGGATCAGACTGTAGAGATCCTGACTGATTTAGAGCACCATTTGGAGCAGCTCACTATGGATATTCCTGAGACCAACATAGATGATATCGCACTCCGTCTACAACGATATGTCATTGGTGTTCCTGGACCATTTAGGAGGTTTTTGACTAGGGTGGCACGAGCAGTAGTGTATTATCGTGATCATCACCACAGATAGTGGATGATTGACTTGTAGACTCATTTTTTGTATCACTTTTTTCCGATCATAAGGCATTTTTTGCCTATGATCGAAGACGATGTACTATTTTTTGAACACTACATCTATACTATGATATACTATTACTTCCAGTTACCTGTTCAATCATGTTATGGAATGTTGATTTATTACTTTTTTATCACAAATGTCTATTTATAACATTAGAGCAATTGCATCTTCTAATGTATTTAAATTTCTTGGAATGTGTTGATACTTAATATAATCGAACTCTCGTTCCAAGAGACGAACCCTTAAAAATAATCTTAATAATACTGGATTTCTAATGGCATATACTCGGTTTAACTGTAATACAATGAGTTTAGAATCTAACCTAACGATCAAACTCTGAATTCAAAATGAAATGGATTCTAATAATAATTCAATAACTGCACTATATTCAGTAATATTGTTCTTTGTTTGACCTAGGCTTACCCCATGCATTGATACTAACTCGTCAGTGGGTGAGTAAATAACCCAAGCTATGGAAGAGATGTTCCGTGTATTGCGACAAGCACCATCAACAAAACCAATATACATTTGAAAGGTCGTCGACATCTGTGATATCAAAAGTATCCAGATAAGAAGGAATAATAGTAAGAGCACACTTAAGCTAGGCACACATTTCTAATCTATAGCACACTGGCTAAAATGTAACTAATATACAGAAAAGATCTCCACACAAAATCAAGTGTAATATCTCTTTAGATAAAATCCATTTCTGGGTTTACCTAAAGAGACCCCGTCAAAATCAATGAATTCATAGGCCCCTTTTGCAAGCTGTCTCTTGACAATATAAGGACCATGCCACATGGGTTCAAATTTCCCAGCCCCTATTTTATCGTCGACTTGATCATAAATCAAAACTAGTTCTCCTTCTAAAAAATTACAAGGGGTAACACTTCTATCATATTGAGCTTTTATTCTTTTCACATGAGCCTCGATAGCTAATGTAGTGGTGCGCAGATTCTCATCTAATTGAGCCAAGTATAAAAAACATTTCTCCTCTTCAGAAGTGTCTGGTAGTAACTCTATGGCTAGTTGGAGTGACAGTATCTCACATTCAATGGGTAATACAGCTTCTAAACTATAAACTAGTTGAAAAGCGGTAAAACCTGTCGATGTTTTTGCTAAGGTTCGATATGCCCAAAGTGCTGAAAATAGCATGGTATGCCAATTCGACTTATGAATGCCAATGATTCATTTGATCATGGTGACTAAAAATTTATTAATCGCTTCAACTAAACCACTGGCCTGCGGATAATATGGTGTAGAACTGTCATGGCGTAGGCCAAGTTGGTCTGTTAATTCGGTCATCATGATATTTCGAAAATGGCTCCTGTGATCAGTAATTATTGCTTGGGGTACACCGAAACTAGCAATCACATGATTGAATACAAAAGTAGCTGCAATTTTTCCATCTGCCGCAAATGTAGGCATCACCTGGGCCCATTTGGTAAAATAATCTACTGCTAGAATAATATACCCATGCCCCCCGACTGAGAGAGGGTTACGTGTAATGAAATCAATGCCCCATTTTGCAAAAGGACCGACAACAATTATAGGGTGAAGAGGAGCAGGTGGTGCACGCATTTTTCGGTCGAAGATTTGACAATTATGACATTTTCGGACCACGTAAATACAATATTTAAACAAGGACAACCAGAAATAACCTGTGCATAGTATCTTTTGGGTTGCGGCATACCCAGACATATGACCGCCACATGCTCCAGAGTGACAGTCATTTAAAACCTTTTCAGCTTCATCATGAGTTAGACAACGTCGAAAAACTGAGTCCGCACCACGATGATATAGTGTGTCGCCAACAATATGATATTATTTTGATTGGAAATAAATTTTTCATCGTTGTGACCGTGAAAGCTGAGGCCGAAAATATTGGGTCTGAAGATAAACAATAATATCTCCATACCAAGGATCAATGGTACTAATAAGAAACAAGGATTCATCCATGATTGGTTGTTCCACCACAGTTTCTGTATCAGTACATGGGAAATCACACATAAGTTCAGAAAATATCAATGTTTTCTTTGATTTGGATTTTTCAAACTCCAAATCAAAATCCTGTAGGATAAATATCCATTTAGAGTATTCCCCCCTAGCAATTGTTTGGTCAAGATATACATCATAGGGTTATAATCAGAGATCACTATCGTTTTGCGTAAAAGTATGTAGTGATGAAAACGTTGGATAGTTTGTACAGCTGCCAAGGCCAATTTCTCCACATGTGAATATGTGATCTCAGTCAGATGCAAATTTCAACTAAGATAGTAAATCACATGTTCACTATGGAATTCATCTTCCTGAACTAAGACCATCCCTATCATGGAATCGAAAGTGGTGAGGTACAAAAAGTAAACTTGGTTGTAGTTGGGAGGATGTAGTAACGGTGCATGGGTCAATTCGTTTTTCAAAGCATCAAAATATCTATCAGCGACCTCGTCCCAAAAGAAAGGAATATTTTGTTTCAACAACCTAGTGAAACCTTTCGTTAACTCGGTGTAGTTAGGAATGAAACGACGTAAAAAGTTTGCTTTCCCTTGCAAACTTTGGAGTTGGAAAAGAGTAGAAGGAGGAGGTAAATTCATGATTGCCTCAACCTTAGATGGGTTGACACGAATGCCTGCCTTTGAGACACTAAATCGCAATAATCATCTGGATTCTACGTAGAAAACACATTTGTGAGATTCAAACAAATCTTATAGTGCCTACATCATATAAATATGGCTCGTAAATGAGTAATATGATCTGCTCTACATGAAGAATGAGCAGGAAACTCATGAGGTAGGGTTGTACAATGTGCTTAATGTCGTGAAATGCATAAGACATAGCCCTTTGAAAAGTGGCACCAGTGTTCTTAAGGCCAAAAGGTAATTTTCGATAAGAAAAAGTCCCCCAAGGACAAATGAAAGTTGTTTTAGGTTGATCCACAGGGAGTATGTTGATTTGATTGTAGCCAGAAAATCTATCCATGAATGAGAACATTTCACTTCCAGCACAATCGTCAATAATTTGATCGATGTAAGGGGTAGGATAATTGTCTTTTGGACAAGCTCTATTTTTATCCCTATAATCGATACATACTCTTATTGTTCCTTGCTTTTTATTGACCGGAAAAATATTAGATACCCAGTCCATTAACGGGATTGGATAAGTAAATCCTGCACGAAGTAATTTTTCAACTTCTGCTTTGATAGCGGCAAATTTTCTCAGATGAATCTGTCATAATTTCTGTCTGATGGGTTTAGCATCTGAGTATGTCTTAATTTCATGAACAAAAATCCACGGATCGATTCCTAGCATTTCTTCATATGACCAAACAAAAATGTCGCAGAATTCCTGAAACAGGGCTTTATATGATTGAATTTCTTCAGGTGTACAATAAGAACCTATGTGAATGTTTTCAACAATTCCAAGTTTTACTGAAATGTCAAGAGGAACCGTCGTAGAAATATTTTCTAAATTCAATTCAGAATTGGAATGTGAGAGAGGATTTTTAGGTTCTTTGACGTAATCATTGGTAAAAATGGAGGAAAAATCATTCTCAAAATGATCGAGATCAGGTAAAAATGAAGATCTATGATGAAGATCTTCCCATGGTAACTCATGTACCGACAAGAATTCATGAATATGTTCATCAGTATTGAATACTTGTTGAGCAAGATCCAGAATTGGGATCGAAGCTAAACTCGATATTGAAAATGATTCTTGATTGATCACATTCATTGGATAAGACTCAGTTGAAGGATTATCAGAAAATGACTATACATGCTGATATGCTAACTCAAAAGGACTCAAAGGCATTGGGCCATCGAAAGAATCCAATTCTGATTCTAAAGGTACTCTCCAAGGATCATCAAAGGAAATAGTACTTGATGTAATCATATTGATATTAGAAACAAGATTTTTTTATGTTGGGAGGAGGCAGGGAAAAAGTTCCCAGTAAAGCTGAATCTTTGATCAAACCTACTCCGACATCCTTATAAGGGATAGTCGATTTTATGATATGTTGGATGCTATCAGTAGAGGCTGGGTCGGATGAATAGTATGAGAGCTGATCTATCTTAATGATCTTTCCTTTATGAGGAAACATGATGAGGCAAAAGATCGATGATACAACAGCAGTCATGGCATAAGAGCAACTGCGACCCAAGAGAATGTTGTAATCCAAAGGGGCATCAACCACCTCCACATCTAGATTAACCATTTTGCCTTCAACCTCTATTGGTATATCTTGTAAAATACCATATGGCTGAAAACCTCTTCCATCAAAATCTTTGAGAATAGTTGGTGATTGGTTAATAGTCAGAGAACCAAGTGTTTTTTAAAATTTTAACGACATTATACACATAGAAGCCCCTTCATCAACAATAGTACGAAAGATACGTTTGTTTTTTACTATTACCGGAATACGAAAATCCATTTGATGGGGTAGGTGGGGTGTAAAATTCTCTAAATCAAAGATCATGAGGTTCGAATCCGGGAGATCTACGGCTCCTAAGGCTGACAAAAGCAATTTTATTTGGGCTGGGCATGATTGCAATACTTCCAAAGCCGACATTGTTGAAGGGGAAATTGCCAAATCTTCAACAATATTGTAATTCTGAGCAACTCTCGCATGTGGATTGAAAGCTGATTTACGAAGTACACCTTTTGCAGGCGGTTTAATCACTAAGTCAGGATTTTTTTTCTCGATTTGTAATGGATCAGAAACTGAGGGAGAAAATTGGATGTTTCTGCTTCTTTACCAGTATTTTTACTACCATAATCTTGTTAGGGAATCACGATTGTCGTTAGACTAAAACATAAGTGTTAGTCAACGATCGCATCGCCGAGGAATAAGGATCCCACGAGAGGTGGTTAGTCCATGTCATGAAACACATGCTGGGGAGTATTGTTTCCTCTAATGTCCAGCAATCTCCCCCCAACGGCGGTGTGGATCAAACTGTGACCTAAACTCACGATACCAATTGTTGAATTCTTAGTTAAACTGAGAGGGGGGGGGGGTGAATCAGTTTAACACCTTCGTGAGCTTTACAAATTTTTCATCAGCTTATTTACAACTTACTTTTATAATCAACCTTAGTATATGAACAATCTTAATATGTTGCAGCAAGAGTTAAATTAATGTGACATCAAACTTATTATGAGAGCAACAAACATTAAGCAGATTTGGTAAATCATCTCGGTACACAGACAACACAGATAGAGAACCATATATAAGTGGAAACCCATAAAGGGAGAAAACCACATCTTATTATTGTTGTGATGCAAAGGCAAGCTCCAACTCCCTCTCACCACTGTTTTTCTGCAGGCACCAACCTACAGGAGGCTCCAACCTCAGTCAGCTACAACTGACAGCTATCAAGCTTCAACTTGATAGGGAAGCTCCAACTTCCTCAATTTATCTAAAGAAATGTTTGCTGATTTACCTCAGATATCAGCTCTGTTCTGTAGCATCTCTTTCTGCTCCTCTCTTCCTTATCTTCTCTGCCTCAATCTTCTATACTTTTCATTTTCTATCCTTACTCTCTCTAACTTCTTTGTACATATCAAGATGATATTATTTATAGAGAATTCCTGATGACTGTTTGTTTTTCTCTTGGGGATTCGAAACGGATAGCCATACCTCTTAGTCTTCTGCCTTCTCATTTCTTTTCCAGCTTACTCAGAAAATTATAACTGTCTGTACTAATTTGAAAATTCCAGTGGGATATTTGTTCTCTTTCGGAGACTTTCCAATGCATCACAACAATATAAATCAATTAAAAACATTTACATTCAATTACAATGAAAACTCCAGCTCACTCATTCAGCCTCTTGGCTCGCTGCGCATTTGTCTTTTCTTTGACTGTGTCTTTGTCCCTTTCAGCTCTATTTGTTTCCTTATTCACTGTCGCAGGGTAACGGCCATATGCCATACATATGTAACTGTTCTTTTTATTTCATGTTAATTGATTCTCGGCACAATAATAACAAGGCGTTTTGATATGTGCACTGTTGTAGTGTAACTACTATGTATCTGTAACAACGCCTTTTATATATATAACACAACTTCAGCTCTCGGCATAATTATAATAAGTTTTAACATACAAACTGTCGCGTTCAATATAACAATATAGAGTCATTTTGATACATAAAAATGCCCTTTCGGGCCCACTTGCCGAACTTGTATTATCCTCAGATGCGATGTGATCACTCCGATTCGATGCGATGTGATAGTTCGCTTTACGAATATTTCCGATTGCGATTAATCACAATCGCAACTTGCATTTGCATGTTCCGATGCCCTGCTCCTTCTTCGATGCGATGAAACAATGTTTACCGGAACTCAAACATATATCAGTCATGGTTTATAAACCCATCGGGTCCAGTCTTTCATCGCAATCGCAACTTCTATTGTCATGCTCCGCTGCCACACATTTCTCCGATGCGATGAAACACTGTTTACCAAAACTCAACCATATATGAATCATAGTTTATAAGCCCATCGGGTCCAGAACTCAATCGCAATCGCAACTTCTATTGTCATGCTCCGCTACCAAGTTTTTCTCCGATGCGATTCATACGAGTCCCACAAGGTTAATAAAAGCACTTCTGTCCATTCTATTTATCATAAAGTATGCATTTGCCAATGGTTTAAAGCCAACATTGCTCATCAGGCCCACGTTGCATTGCCCCCTACCTTTATATATTGTGCACCGTATAAATATATATATGGTTTGGACCTTTGCATATAAGGCGCAACATGAATAAGGCGTCGCATATATATAGGCACCTGCTTCCGCTTTAATGTATCCTCCAGCTAGGGTAATGTTTGCCGGAATAAGTTTTATATATATCTTCCAGCTTGGGTTATGATTCTTGGAATAATATAGAGGGGGGTCCCACAAAGGTTAATAACCTCTTTTGCCCATTCGGTTTATTATAATGATCCATGCCTTGGAATATAAACTTCGACTTTGATTAAACGCGACTTCTGGTGATAATAACCTCGACCTTTTCATTAGGTGTAATGTATCCACACACACATATATATATATATACATCCTTCCTAACTCAAATGTTAAAGCCTATAAATAAAACTTGGCGTAGATTAAGTCCTAGCACTAACCTTTATAATGTTCGGGCCCCATCATTTAACATACCTCTGTGTAACTTCGATCGCGATCCAACGGTTATAAGCCCGTCGCACTACTTCAGCTGATCTGACAGATATCGCTTGCCTTAAATGCACGAACAATAATGCATGATGAGAGTGGTTTTCCGAAATCACTTGAGGCCACGTGTCAGACAGCGTATGGAATCGCTCTGAAATCTTGAATACCGCTTGCCCGACGAAGGCCGTGCGATGAAAATAGTAAACCCGCCTTTATTGTTCACTCCGCTCGTGGTTCCGCTTCTACTCATAATTCCATTATGTTTCATAAAGATAGTCACGTTTTTTGTTGTATATAATCTTGGTTCAAACTATGTTATATATAAACCTGTCTTGTTTTCGTTATATGCCTCAACATGACACTTCCGCTTATTATAATGCACATTTCCACTAACACACAGGTTTATTCCCAATCCTCTATAAACATTTCACTGCTTTGATAATGGCTCTGCTTCTGCTTCTCTGCCTCTTCTGATGCTCTGTCTCCTTTCTCTGTCTATATCTCTGCTTTTGTTGTGCCTCTATTGCTCGACCTCTGCCTCTACTGTTCGACTGTTTCATCTCTGCCTCTGCTACTGTCCTTTTCCTATCTCTACATCTGCTGCCTTCTTTGCCATCAATGACAACATTTTCAACAGTCTCCCCCTTTGGCATTGATGGCAATACACTTTCTCTGTTTGCCTTTTAGGATCCTTTCTCCTGTTGCTTGCTCTTACTCCCCCTTTGACATCAATGGCAAGGGGTTGCAAATCTCTAAGTGTAGATTTTGTCCTTTAATCCTATGATCCTGAGGACCTGTTTCATGCTTCCTTTGCTGGCTGATCTCCTCCTCGAATGATATTTTCATTTATGTTCTCTCCTTGAAACTGTTCTTTCTCTTCATATCAGAGAGTAGCATCTACAGATACTACCCCTAGTCTATCTCTCAAATATTCAAATGGTTCTCTAGCAAGCGGTTTGGTAAATATATCTGTTGTCTGTTCTTTTTTTGGTACATACTCCAGTTTTACTATCTTATGAGCCACTTTTTCTCGGAGAAAATGATACTTGATTGGGATATGTTTAGTTTTTGAGTGAAGAACGAGATTTTTAGATATACTTATAGCACTTGTATTATCACATTTGATTGAGATAGGTTCATCAATGCTTACCTTCATGTCTTGGAGGGTTTGCTTCATCCACATGACTTGTGTACAACATGCTACTGCTGCTATATATTCTGCTTCTGCTGTAGACAAAGAGATAGATGTTTGTTTCTTGCTTAACCATGCCACCAGACTTTCTCCTAAATAGAATGCACCTCCACTTGTGCTTTTCCTGTCATCCACACAGCTGGCCCAATCTGCATCTGTGTATGCTGTCAAAGTGAAGCTTTTTCCTTTAGGATACCAAAGTCCATATTGTGTTGTTCCTTGTAGATATCTAAATATTCTTTTGACTGCCAGAAGGTGGTTTTGTTTAGGTGTTGCTTGATATCTAGCCACTAGTCCTACTGCTAGCATGATGTCTGGTCTTGATGTTGTCAGATACAACAGACTTCCTATCATGGATCTGTAGAGTTTTTTATCTATATCAGCAGATCCATCATCAGCACACAGCTTGCATCCCGTGATCATGGGAGTTGACACAGGTTTGCAGTCCTCCATTTTGAACTTTTTCAACATTTCTTTTAAGTATTTTTCCTGTGAGATGAATGTGCCTGTGTTCTTTTGCTGAATTTGAAGTCCTAAGTAGAAACTAAGTTCTCCAATCATGGACATCTCAAACTCTGATTTCATCTCCTCAGCAAACCCTTTTGCTAGTTCATCTCTGTTGCTTCCAAACATAATGTCATCAACATATACTACAACAATCAGGAGTTCATTTTCATGGGCTTTTATGTATAGATTGCTATCTACTCCACCTCTCTTAAAGCCTTGTTTTTGCAAATATTTATCCAGTCTTGAGTACCAAGCACGAGGAGCCTGTTTTAGTCCATATAGAGCCTTCTTCAGTCTGCACACATAGTCTTCTTTGTCTGTTAAAGAGAAACCTTCCGGTTGTTCCATGTAGACTTATTCTTCTAGATCTCCATTCAGAAAAGTAGATTTTACATCCATTTGATATACCTTGAAGTCTTGATAGCATGCAAAGGCCAGAAACATTCTGATGGCTTCCATTCTAGCTACAGGGGAAAATGTTTCAACGAAATCAAGTCCTTCGATTTCTGAATATCCTTTGCAGACAAGTCTGGCTTTATTCCTGATTACCTATCCTTCCTCATTCATTTTATTTTTGAATACCCATTTTGAGCCTATGACATTTTTCCCAGTGGGTCTAGGAACTAGTTCCCAGGTATTGTTTTTCTCAATTTGGTCCAATTCTTCATTCATATCATTCACCCAAGACTTGTCCTTGCTGGCTTCTTCAAACTTATTTGGCTCTATTTGTGATAACATGGCTATGTATACCTCTTATGTCTGTTCAATTAGTTGCCTTCTTGTCTGGACCCCTTTTCTCTTGTCTCATATGATCTGATCTTCAGGATGGTTCTTCTGAGTGTATCTAGAAGGGGTTTTAGAGCTCAGTTCAGCATCTTCGTCTTGCTTGTTTCATCATCATCTTGGTCTTATTCTTCATGGTTGTCTAATGGACTGCTGCAGTTTGTATCTTTTGTATTTTTTGGAAATTCTTCATCAAATCTCACGTCAATGCTTTCTACTATTTTTCGAAGAGTCTCGTTGTAACACATGTACCCTTTACTTTTGGAAGCATATCCTAGAAATATCCCTTCATCTGCTCTTGCATCAAATTTCCCAAGGTTTTCATCATTATTCTTTATGTAACACTTGCTTCCAAAGATTCTAAAATGTTTGATTGAAGTTGGTTTCCCATGCCATAGTTCATAGGGAGTCTTGTCACTGCTTGGCCTTAAGTGAGCTTTGTTAAGGATATGCATGACTGTGTGTACTGCTTCTGCCCAGAAGGTTTGAGGAATATTACTCTCTTGCATCATGGCTCTGGCAGTTTGCTGTACAGATCTGTTTTGTCTCTATGCTGCTCCATTCTGCTGAGGTGTCCCTGCAATAGTAAATTGTTTCTTTATCCCATGTTCATTGCATAGGTCAGAAAAGTCATAATCTGTGAATTCACCTCCTCTGTCTGATCTGATGCATTTTAGTTTGCATCCTGTTTGATTTTCTGCTAATGCTTTGAATATCTTAAATTTTTCCAGAGCTTTTGATTTATTCTTGAGGAATGCAACCCATGTCATTCTGGAGAAGTCATCAATTATCAGCATGAAGTAGGATTCTCCACTTGGATTTTTAGTTCTTGCAGGTCCACACAGGTCCATGTGCACAAGCTGGAGTGGTCTTCTTGTTGATAACTCATCTTTGGCCTTAAATGATGTGCGGGTCTGTTTGCCCAATTGACAAGATTTGCATATAGTATTAGAAGGCCTTTTTATTTCTGGCATGTCTCTGACAGCTTTCTTCTTGCTTATTCTGATGATGTGATCAAAGCTGAGATGTCCCAACCTTTTATGCCATAACCATGACTCCTCAAGTTTGCTAAGATGACATGCTTCATCTTCCTCTTTCACAATGTAAACATTACTCTCTGTTCGAACTCCTTTGAGCAGAGTCTTACCTGTGGTGCTTGATCTGACTTCACAATCTTGTGCTCTAAAAAGAACTTCATAGCCTTTATCACACATTTGACTGACACTCAGCAAATTTTCTTTCAACCCATCTACAAATAGTACATCTTGGGCCTTTCCTCTGCCATTGTCTAGGTTGACTGAGCCTTTTCCTTTTATTTTTCCTGATTTATCATTGCCAAAAGTAACATTGCCTGATTTCTTTTCATCAAGAGTTATAAACTTACTTCTGTCTCCAGTCATGTGTTTTGAGCAGCCACTATCCAAATACCACTGGCTTTTCAGGTCTTGAGCAGTTAGAGCCAAGTCACATTTATTCACCTTCTTTATCCACTGGAAGCATCCTTTTGTTTGGTATCTTTTGTGAGATGATAAATCACATCCTCTCAGAGGACATTTGGAAGGCATATGTCCAATTTTGTTGCATACACAACATTTGATCATTATTTTTGCAGAATTGTGAATATGGGAAAAACTTCTTTGATTCATAAACCTCCTTGGGGTATTGACCATCAATCTTTGTCCATATTTTCTACACTCAATTATTTTATGGCCAAATTCCTTACAATAAAAACAATAACCATAGAAACTATTTACATACCTGATGTAAGATTGTCTTCTCCATTTGTTTGCTTGAGATAGTCTCTTCACTGTTTGCATCTTTTGCTGGTTTGAATTACTCCTCCTTGCATGACAGTATGCAGCAATGTGTCCCAGCTTGTGACAGACATAGCAGGTGGCATTTTTCATAGGAGGGAAGAGTCTTCTTTGATGGCTTCCAAATTTGTCATCATCTGAAGTATATGATTCTTTTTCTGTTGTCTGAGTGTTTCTTTCAATTTTTTTTACTAGAGGTTTCTTCTGGATTCTATCTGCCTCCTTACATGTTTCTTCTTTTGTGGGAATTATTTGAGCTTTTTCATCAGCCTTCTTTGCTTTTACAAAAATAATTTCTCTGTTTTCTTTTTCTTTGCTTTTACTTGACTCTCCTTCATATCCTATTCCAGTTTTATCATAGGAGATCTTTGAGCATCCAGAATCTCTTTCAACTTGCTAGAGCTTGTTGTTTGAGAAGAATTTGTACCCACTTTCCTTTGAGCATTTTCTAATTTCTTCCTGAGACATACTACTTCTTCTTCCAACTTCTCTTGTTCCTGAGTTTTCTCCTTGATTTGCTTAAGTAATATGTCTTCTATCTTCTTGGCTTCTTCAAGCTCTATCATTAGCTGCATGAGGGCTTCTAAATTATTCTCTTCTCTCACATACTTGAGGAGAATGTCCTTTTTTTTTCTGCACTTTAGTTTGAGTCTGTCAATCTCCTCCAGAGCACTTCTTAGCTCCCCCTCAAGGTCGACTTCACCTTCTTCTTCTACATCTTCTAGTAGGAGACCTTCAAGTTCTTCTATGGCCATCAATAAAAATTCAGAGGATCCTTATTCACTTGAGGTTTCATCAGAGTCTTCAGATGCACTGTTGTCTTGTTGAGCATAGAAGGATTTTCTACTAAAATTCTTTCCTTTCTGCCAGTTCTTTGATGTTTTTTTCCCTGATTCTTGAGCCTGATTCTTTACTTTCTTGTGGGGACACTTAGCAGCATAGTGTCCAATTCTTCCAAAATTAAAGCATTTGAAAGGAATTTTACCTTTGTATTTACCTGAGCCTCTATCCAGCTTCTTGAAAAATTTAGCCTCTTCTTCATCTGAGCAAGAGCATATGTCTTCCTTTTCCTCTTTTTTCTTTTCTGTTTTAAAGGCTGCCTCCCTCGTACTTGACTTCTTCTGTGGGAGTCTCATCTCATAAGCTGTTAGATCTCCTCATAGCTGGTTCATGGTCAAGGTTTCCCAATCAGTTGTTTCTTCTATGGCAGAAACCTTGGGGTTGAAACTGGGTGGAAGAGATCTTAGGAATATTTTGTACAATTACACTTTCTTGTATAGTTACTGCCAAGAGAGCTTTCATATTATTATGGTGCAACTCTTAAGAAGAAGTTGCCCAACATCTCTCATCATCATTGTTTTTAAATTTTTAAGCGAACTCTATATACTTGGGATTGCATTTATTATTTACCTTTTTATTTCCCTCATGTATGTTCTCAAGTATACATATCTTTGGCAGGTCTTACTATGCATTATCTTGATAAATTTAGCCTCACAAAGTCCCTTTAGGATTTCATTCATGGCCTTTGCATGGAATTCTTTTAACTTCTCTGCAGGTCGAGTTGCCTTTTAGGGCCTTATAAATTCCACAACGTGACCCAAACCTGCATTCCTAGAGACATTATGTGCTCATTCGATTTTCCGAGAAGGCATAATTAGCACTGTGAAAAAGGACTTTAGTGGTTTGAGCTTCCTTCTTGACTAGCCATCTTGGGAACCTAGGATCTCCTTGATGGACAGAATAGGTACAAAAAAAAACTTGTACGTACCAATTGTTGGATTATTAGTTAAGCGAGAAGGGGGGGGTGAATCAATTTAACACATATAGAGATTTTTAAATTTTTCATCGAGCTTATTTATTTTACTTTTATAACCAACCTTAGTATATGAACAAGTCTTAATATGTTGCAGCAAGTATTAAATTAATGTGACATCAAACATTATGAGCAACAAACATAAACGGAATGGTAAATCATCTCGGCCTGGCAGCAACACGGATAGAGACATCGGATATAGTGGAAGCCATAAGGAGAAAATCACATATTATTGTGATGCAAAGAACAGCTCAACTCTATCTACTGAATTTACGTAGGCACCAACCCACGAGGCTCAACCTCAATTTTGCAAGCTACAACTTGCAAGGAAGCTCCAACTCCGCGTCAATTTTCTCTGGAGCACCAACCTACGGGGAGGCTCCAACCTCGGTCAAATACAATTGACATCTATCAAGCTACAGAATTGATGAGAGCTCCAACTTCCTCCAATTTATCAGAAGAAATGTTTGTTGATTTACCTCGAGATACTTGACTTTGTTCACTAGCATCTTTACGCTCCTCTCTTCCTTATCTTCTTTGCCTCAATTTTTCATACTACACATTCTTCCCTCTCTCTCTCTCTCTCTAAATTTTCTATACCTCAAGATGATATTTATAGAGACACTGCCTGTTGTCTGTATTCCTGGAAATTTGAAATGAAGCAAACCATGTATTTCTAGTCTTCTGCTCTCATTTTCTTTTCAGCTCAGAAAAATATAGCTATGGTACCAATTTAGCATTACGGTGATGGGATATTTATTCTCTTAGAACTTGTGATACATCACAACAATATAAATAAATTAAAAATATTTACATTCAATTATTAAACTCAGCTCACTCATTCCAGCGTCTTGGCTGTTGTGCATTTATCCAATACCTTTGGCTGTGTCATCTTTTCTATGAGCGTGTTTGACCCTTTCGGCTACGATTGATTTTCTGCCTTCTTGACGCAATGTAACTACCATACGCCATACATATGTATTGTGACAGGCATTATCAACATTACTAGACGAGTAGCTTATGATGAGCTCCTCAATATTCCTTGTATTAATGTATTAAAGCTTTGTGTGCAACCCACATCGCAACCCTCTAATCATGTGGTTCAACTACATAGTATAAAATTCTCACGCATACATATCAAACCACCAACTCTAACATTTGGAAAGGTTCGGGCCCACATCTTTATAAACCCTTGTTTTATATTTGTCGATGCGATTAATCACAATTTGAATTCTTCCGATTATGATTGGATCCTTTGTAATTGTCTCGATGCGATTGATCGCAATTGCATCTTTATGAGATATTTTGTTACACCCTTTTTTCGACGTGATGGCATACCCAACTTTTTTAGGCCGGACCTCAAACATATATGAGTCACCATTCATAAACACATTGGGTCCACCACAATTCACACATAACACATTTAATTTTGACTTCACATAACAGTGTCTCCTCAATCAACGAATGTGGTCTTATCATTGTGGAGTACTGAAAAGGTATGATTTTGCTGATTACTTTAATGACTTTTTAATACAATTTGTGAACCTTTTGTATCATGGATTTGGAAAGTCATAAGAAACTATCACAAAACATGTGAGAATCGATGTGTATAACAGCCACGTGTGGTTATTTTCTATACGGGGAAAAGAAAGAAAACGAGTTGCGCTCTAAAGATAAGAGCAGTGGAGATAAAAATTGTTCCTGCGGATGAAATATAAGCATGAAACATAGGGAAACAAGATCAAGGAGAATCGGCTCGGGCAAGAAGGAGAGGACACCAGCTCCGCGCAATAGCAAAGACAGGATGAAGAAGTTAACTGTTTGGCGAATCCCTCAGGATCGAAGATCCTGAGGGATCGCTGCTTTATTTATCTAGCTGCTTGGACATCTCCGCCATCGTCCTTATAAAAAGAGACAGCACTGTTAGTTTAGGAATGGCGAGATAAGATACGTTTTATGTAATCTTCTGTAAAACATCATATTTGGTTATTAAGCTCTGTTGAGAACTGGTTCGATGTATTTTTGATCAATGTCTTAATGAAAGCCTGGTGATTATTCCATCTTCGCGTCTGCGTTAACCTAAAGCGGTGCATCCTTGGAGGCTAAGGGCCCGGCCCCGAAGGACACTTGCTTCTATACCATTACAGCTTCGTTTCTGTGTGGTTTGTTTATTATTGCTATTCGATTGTTTGATATGCTTTACGAGTTCATATTACATGTTCTGTTCCAGTTTGAATCATTGAAGTTTCTACAACTAGACTTGTGTGTTAACTCCGCATTAAGTTATTAATCCTTTCAAGAGCTCATTACATGTTCTTACTGTTATGTTACAGAGCTGTCATATTAACGTTCGTGTTGTGTGCGTTTCTAATGAATCAGTATTGTTCCATAATTCATTAATCGTTGTTGTTGTTCCATTAATATGATTTGTGTAAATTTCCTTTAGAAGTAAAAGAATGTTATTCGATTGCAAAGAGAGTATTTGAATAGATTAAGTTTGGTTACAACCCGCGGGACTTAGTTATTCAATTTTTGTTCCATTTTAGAGTTGCTGTTCCATTCCAGAATTGCTGTTCAATCCTTTATTCGCTTTGCTAATCTATTTTTGGCTAATCTATTTATGCGCATTTTGATGGTTTGTTTTGTGAGAGATGATCTAAGGACCACTAGTGAGAAGTACTTGATCCTTTATTCACTGTTTAGCTCCCAGGCTTGTGATCTATGCTTTAGTCCTTTTTCCATCAGTTTCTGAAGGGATGGTTTATCATAACCGAACCCTTGACTGATGAGTTATGGAGTTTCCTGAGTGTGTGATTTATTTCTTTAAAGTAATTTGATTTCAGTTAAGCATCTGTTTACTCTTGTATTTCTTAAGCACTATACTACTAGCATTACTCTGACGAATGATCCTCGGATTGAGTCACTCTTTGTAATGGCAAAACGCTCTCGGGTTGACATATTAATGTGAGGTGATTAGAGGTGAAAGACCCTTTTTATAGCTCTACATTTTGGCGCCGTTAACGAGAAGAGTGTAGCCATTTGTTTTTTTTCGAGTAGTGTACAAGCCTCTTTAAGGAAGTTGGATCTAAAAATGGTAAGAACCTACGTGCGAGCAAGAAAAATTCCGGTATCAAAACTTTCCCTGCGCAGATTTATTGATGTGCTTGTTTGAATAGAAGTTCGTAGTTTATTTTTTGGAAGTGCATGACTAAGCGAGAAAAGACCGAGAAGAATATCAAACCCCCATCCAAACCTGAAAAAGCTAAGGGGCCGGTGACCCTTGGCCGAACGACCTTCATAGACAAAATTTATAAGAAAACAGAGTCTCAGCCATCAGTAGGTTTCAAGAAAAACACTTCCAAACCACCTACTAGTTCCCTTCAGGCCTCAGGATCACCATACGCCTTTTGTCTTGGTATAGTCAAACACAGAGGCCGGGACTCAAAAGTTGAAAATTCCATCGGGGTGACAGAGAGGAACTCTCAGAAAAAATTACTAACGAAGGAGAAGGAAAACGGAGGAAACAAGGACAAAATCTCCTCTTGAGGCAAGATAATCATTAGATAGCCCGGATAAGGGAGTCTTTGTGAAAACCGTTGTTGAAGAGATTCAATCTCTCAAACACACAGTATTCCCATTATTCCGAGATAAAAGACGCTATTAAAAGATCACATAAGCCATTCCCACTAACCTAGATACTCCTGAATATCTAGGAAGATTCTTGGCATATATCGATCCATGGCTCAAAAGCTTGCTTGAAACCCAGCAAACGCTCAAAACCCGGCCAAATATGCTCAAACCTCTGCAGCCCCAAAGCCTTATAGTGGATTCTGCAGCAAATGCACCCATGAAAGCTATCCCTCTTCAGCATATCCCTACATTTCACGGTCTCACATCAGAAGATCCGGATGCATTTTTATTTGAATTCGATGTGTTATGCAGGGGGTATGATTACACCACCGATCCCTAGAAATTGAAATTATTCCCCTCTACATTAAAAGGGGCCGCTTTAAGATGGTTTATGGGACTAGGTGGCGGGGTTATCAACAATTGGGATCAAATGAAAGAATCCTTCTTAAAAAAAATCAGGATTATTGTAGGTCTAAAGAATTAAAAGACGAAATATTCCAAATGACAGCCAGACCGAATGAAACATTGGAGGAGTATGTGGAACATTTTCAGTACAATTTACAAAGATCTCCTTATGCATCGCTACCTTTACCTGATAATGTGTTAAAAACTGCATTAATGAGGGGCATGACGGAACAATGGATTGAAACATTAAACATTATGGGCAAAGGGGATATTTATCAAGAGAATTTTACTGCCATCCTTGACTTATGTATCAGCAGTTCGAGAGGCAGCACAAGAATAAAACCGGCAGAATATGATCGGTTTGCAAGAGATAACAAAGTATCAGTAGAAGTAGTAACACGTGCAGAAATTGGAAATTTATTAGAGAATTTTAAAGCGTGTATGGGGACACGCTACACAACTTGATATTGTGCGAGGCTAAACGAAGCGATTTGGAGGCGAACGAAATATAGCAATCTTTGCACTTTCGTCAAAGCGAGAAAGATTACAGGCCACAAAGGAGTGTCCATTAACTGTATCCATTATCGCCAATACCTTTCAGAGCCACCTTACGGAAAAGTACCCACTACTTCACGGATTGACGGTATATAAGGAAGCAGAAGAAGAACCAGAATCGGTGAATTCAATCAACCAGCGCCGCCCGTGGTAGCCAAGACAACCTGGTATGTTTCCAGACCCAACCTCTTTCTTTCAAAACCCACAGTATAATGCTCAACAATATGGTATGTGGCAAAATCAATCTCAAACACCATTTACAAACTGGTCACCACAATCATTTCCTCCTACAAATCCATGGCTGAATCAAACAAGCCAAAATGGTTGGCCAAATTTCCCTTACACTCCACCATATTGGCAAAATGGCCCATATCCTTCACAATGGACTCCCTCTACTTCACAAAGTTCACCCTGGCAGACAAGCTGGCAAAGACGGATGTACCACCCAGCTGGAACTATTCCGCTCCCTCAACCTACTTTGCCAGCTTTACAACAAAATCCCCAGTCTAACTTAAGGCCGCAACTCCCAGCCCAACCCGATCCCAATCCAAACAACAGGCAGGTCCAATCTATTCAAATCCTTGATCACGAACTAGGACGGGCCGAAAGTGTGATGATCTTCGGTTAAGATGGACGTATAATTGAAACCGAGGGAGATAAAACAGTTCATATTGAAGATCAGTTACCAAGAGAACATCAGTTACAACAAGAGGATGTAAATAAGCAACAAACTCATAATCAAGCAACCACATCCTCTCCCCCGTTCCCAGAACGATTAGCCATACCTTGATCCATACAGTATCCTGACTTCGACATTCTGGGCGAATTACAAAACTTGTACATAAAAATTCCATTCCTCCAAGCCATTCAAGACATTCCCATATACGCCAAAACCATAAAAGAATTGTGCATAAAGAAACCAAGGAGGAATATAACAAACAATCCAAGAGTCCAAGTAGTGGGCACCTTATCTGACCTATTGTCGGGAAGAGAAACACCCCTTAAATATGAAGACCCCGGGAACCCAATTATAACTGTCCAAATTTATGGTCAGACCCTGCCTAATGCCTTAGTTGATTTAGGGGCTGCAATTAATATTTTAACAACCACAACTTGCCAGAAGCTCGGCATTACATCTGTAGAACCCACCTCTACTCTGTTAGAATGGGCTGACCGATCTGTGGTTAGACCAGAGGGCACTCTACATGATGTCATGGTCTCTATTACGGAGTATCAGGCGATTTTACGATAATTAATCCAAAAGGCTTGAGCTTGACGGACACCGCTAATTTTAGGTGAGCCTTGGCTAAACTCTACTTAGATGCCACATTGAGTACAATCGGCTCTTGAACGTATACATAACGGAAGGGACCAAATAATAAAAATTTGGTTACATGTCCTCCCGGCCATGACCAAGTGTCACAATGATTAAAACGAATATTTCATTGTATCATATCTGCAGTAACATTAGATCTCCATTAACTATACAAGAGGCACTCGATTTCAAAGATCAAACGGAAGACGATGCCATTAATAATTTCATTACTCAAACTGAACCTCGCACACAATGTCACATGATAAAAACAGCATTTGATAATGAATTAGAAGAAGATCCCCTGAAAGATATTCATGATCAAATAATACACATCACTGTTTGTTGCAAATAGTAAAGCTGTGGAAATTGCATGCAGGAAAACTTTAAACATCAATGTCATCTACCCACGGCACGAAACAAAGCTCATCCATCTGTTAACAAAATATCAAGCAGCATTTGCATGGGACTACCCTGATATGAAAGGAATCGATCCCCAGTTATGTACCCACCACATTTACATAGAAAAAGATGCCAGACCTGTGCGACAGCCGCAAAGGAGACTTAATCCCCATCTAAAAGATGTTGTAAAAACTGAACTTCAAAAACTTTTAGATGTGACTTTTATCTACCCTATCTCTGATAGTAAATGGGTCTCTCCACTTGTGGTGGTACCAAAAAGAATGGGAAATGGAGAATTTGTGTGGATTATAGAGAACTTAACAAGGCAACACAAAAAGATCATTTTCCTCTTCCGTTTATAGATCAAGTATTGGACACTTTAGCAGGGAAGAAGTTCTTTTCTTTCCTGGATGGCTTCAGTGGATACAATCAGATTCAGATTGCCCCTGAAGACCAGGATAAAACTACCTTTACTTGTCCTGGGGGAACATTTGCCTATCGAGTTTTACCTTTTGGCTTATGTAATGCTCCTGCCACATTTCAGAGGGCTATCCTTAGTATTTTTGCAGATTTAATCAATGATGGACTTGAAGTTTACATGGATGACTTTACACCCTACGGAGATGACTTCGATCCAGCTCTAGACACCCTAGAGAAAGTCCTACAACGTTGCATTGTTACCAGGCTTTGCTTAAGCCATGAAAAATGTTTTTTGATGATGACTGAAGGACTTATCCTAGGACATTATGTCTCAGCAGCCGGCATTCAGGTAGACCCGGCTAAAATCCAAATACTTTTGCTCATTCCCACTCCTACTACTCAAACAGAGGTACGCAGCTTTCTTGGATTTTCGGGTTATTATAGACGATTTATAGAGCATTATTCACACATTGCTACTCCTTTATATGCATTAACCGGTAACGTTGATTTTCTTTGGACAGAAAAATGTGACCGTGCTTTCGAGGATTTAAAGAAGCTTGTATCCACAGCGCCAGTCCTTCGAGGACCAAACTGGGACCTACCATTCCAGATATCATCTGATGCCTCAGATACAGCTATTGGCGCAGTCCTTCGGCAGGAAGAGGATAAAAAACCATATGCTATATGTACATCGACAAAAATTTATCCCTGTGAATTGAATTACCTAACATTACGAAAAATTTCTCATTTGTAATACATCTTTGTCGTTGATTTAGACATTATATCTGAGGAGCTATGACTTATCTTGTATCTATTGAATCATTACGCCGCAAAATATTTAGAAAATAAACTGTCACAAATGCGGAGTAACTCGATAGTTATTCAATTTGCGAGATTCGATATCACAAGCAAGGACCGTCTGGCAAGAAAACCACAGCAGATTTTCTTTCCAGGATACCAAAATCAAGCGATGCGACGGCGATGGAAGATCAATTTCCGGATGAACACCTGTTTGCTGTTGCTGTTCAAACACCCTGGTATGCTGATGTTGCAAATTACCTTGCAGTAGGTAAATTACCAAAACATTTAACTCCTAATGAGCGTAAGCAGATTATTCAGAAAAGTTCTCGATTTTCGTGGATTGGAGGTTATTTGTTTCACACAGGAGCAGACATGCACATCAGGCGATGTGTTAGAGAGGATGAAATATTTGACATCCTAAAAGCCTATCACGATGGACCATGTGGGGGGCACCTCGCTGAGCGTAGGACTGGACATAAAGTATTGCGGACAGGAGTGCGGCCTATGATCTTTGGGATGCAAAGTTCGTCCCGAACGCCCAGCGGTTGCCGTGACAGGACGACACAGGCCAGTGATGAAATGCCTGCGGCTCCCGGTGCGTTGTCGAACCGGCATTCGAACGGTGGGCTCTGGATTTCGTCGGACCCATCAACCCTTCATCAAATCAGAAAACATATGTTTTGGTGGCAACAGAATATGTCACCAAGTGGGTTGAGGCAGAAGCATTACCAAGAGCCACAGAGGAATCTGTCATACAGTTCCTGTTCCTTTTGTTTGTTCGTTATGGCCCTCCTCGGGAAATAATTACAGATGCAGGACCACAATTTGTTGGGCATAAATTAGCTGCAACACTTAACAATTATCATGTCCAGCATAAGATCACTACTCCATATCACCTACAGGCGAATGGGCAGGTAGAAAGTAGCAATAAGATAATAGAATCAATCCTAACGAAAACTATTGCATCACATAGGCGTGACTGGGCTACCCGACTACCTGAAGCACTCGGGGCCTATCGAACCACATGGAGGAGCACCACTGGTTACTCACCTTATCAACTAGTGTTTGGAAAACAACCTATTTTTCCCATAGAATTCGAAATCCAAACACTGCGTACAGCACAGGAAGTTGGCCTAGAATTAACGGAGGCACAACTCAATCGACTACAGCAGATCAATGAATTAGACGAAATTCGGCTCTCTGCACTACAAAATCGACGTGAATTCAACGGCCGAGCCAAATGGCAGTCTGAAAACAAATTAGAGCAAGAGTCTTCCATGAGGGCGGGAGCTCACATTATACGATTCTCGGTTTCGGGACTTCACAAACTTCGGGCCGATGGTTGGGACCATACGAAATCCGAAAGGTACTGATAATGGAACTCTTACTCTAATCACTATTGACGGTTCTGGATATGCATTCAAGGTAAATGGCCACCGAGTCCGTCTCTACCGTAAACCACTTACTCGGGAATCCTTTTGCCAACAGATACGCCGAGATACTGATCTGGAGATCTTAGGAGAGGAAGAGAAATCTTCCTCACCTGTAATTCATTAAGGGTCTATTTTTTTTTTTGCAATTTGTACATAAGTTTTTGTTTTTGAGTGATTCTTGTACATAAGTTTGATTTGAATATTTTCTTGTCATTTTTGCTGTTCCTTTTTTCTTCCACAAAGTTTGATTTTTGCTCTTCTAATAGCATATGTGTGTTTTTATGATTTTGGTTTTGCTTGTTCTGCTGTTCCTTTTCTAAAGGAACAGCATTCGGATCTCTGCTGTTCCTTTTTCAAAAGAACGATATTGTTACGTTTCTCGCTGTTCCTTTTGGTTACCACTGTTCCTTTTTCTTCAAAGAAACAGCGTTCTTTTATTACTGTTATGCCTTTTTCAACGGAATGGCATGTTGAGTGTTTTATAGTATTATTGCCGTTCCTTTTCCCAAAGGAACGGCATTTGCATTTTTTCCTTTTTTATCGTTGTTTCTTTTCCAATGGAACACCATTAGCATACTTTTGCTCTCTTTTGCTGATCTAAGTTGAGAATGTTTTTTGCCCGTCTTCTTTCTAGCCTTCAAGCTTCAGCTATGTATTTGTGCGATGAAATATAAAAAAATAACATACCGAAATCTGCAAACCATAAATCGCTATATCTATAAGGCTCTGCATTAATAAGAGGACCAATGGAAGGACATACTTATTTCTTCCCTTTTGTTGACATGGTTTTACTAATTTTTCCCTGATTGGTTATCTTTATCATGCTGATTCCCTTAAATTCTTTTGATTAGTACTTGGGAATAAGAGCAAAGAGCTTATATCTTCCCTATTGAGATAATAAGACTTCTTCCACCATTCCTACTCTTAAGGAGTGCTGAACCACCCTTTGTGTATAAATAAGGAAAAAGAAAAAACATGTCAAATGTCAAATGCAGGATAGGAGGTCTCATTGAGAGCCAGCCTACCATGATCATGAGGAGGGAAGTGAAGTGGCATTCCCATTCTGGCCACCACACCAGGGATATGGTCCAAAAGGTGTATCAAAATAAACAAACCTTGGAACAGGAGGTCTCATTAACAGCCGGCCTGCCCACGTTTCGCTCTTTCCTCGTGAATGGCATTATGGTTAACTGGTCCCCAAGCCAGCATAATGGTCTACATTCTGACATAATAACAGTCCTAAGTATACACACAGGGTCATGGTTCCGGGGGTGAAAAACATCTCTGCCAAGGTTATGGACACCTGTTGGCAGCAGAGTAATGTTAATGGTATCGAAGTCACCTTGCTTACACCGATAGGTAAGATATTAACACTCTTTTGTTTTCATATCCTAGGCACTAATTATATGTTATTTCCTGATTTATACACCGCATGAATATCTTATTACCAATCATGGCAACGGAGGTGACCATGACCGCTTAAGATTGGCGAGTACGATACATGACTATCCATCAGCCTCAAATCATAACCTGGCAACCTCAAATCATAACACGCGATCTCATCTCTAGCCTCGATTTTCGGTAATCTGTTGTCCTCTCTCAACATGGCATAAATTCACGTGCTGTTCCTTTCTGACTTGATTCCAGACTGGGTGCCGCTCCATTATTTGCCGGCTGGGACAGCCTATCACACTGAGTGGGGGGGAGGTTAACCTCATCATTCCCTGTATTACGTGTCAATTCATCATTCGGAAAATCGGGTTCACGACGATTTGGCATGGTTTCACGGCATGGCAGATTTTTATTTTTATCTTTTCGCACAAGTTGTTTTTGCTGCACTGTTGCATACTCTGTGTTTTCTTTCGCGAAACCTTGCTCTCTGTGTTTCAAACCAAAAACGTTTTTTGCTGTTCCATTTAGAAATCACAGCGAAATCATGGGGGGAAAGGCAATTCGTAGTGAGCCTCAACGGCTAACGATCTCTGCTGCTGCCCGAGAAATCCTGGAAAGAGCTGGATGGTTAAACTATTTCAATCGCTTACAAGAGGGTAATGAGACAGTAGCAATGGAGTTCTTGCAGAATTTACAAGATAACTACTCCCTGGTAAGAGGAAAACGAATAGCGGTCACTGATGCCATAATTGCAGAAGTCTCAGGACTACCATGTTTGGACCGGTATGGACATTCAAGAAAGAACGATTACAGAAGGTCATCGACATCTTCCAGGATGAAGGCCAGCATTTGATAATCAAAGGGAAGGGAATTCTGCCAGCGACCCTAGGCGAACCCTGGACAGAGCTAGCCAGAATAGTACGGAAGCGTGTTTGCGAAGGAAGAAAGGCAGGCCAGACCCGACACCTTAAACTTTGTTGTTCCTAAAGCAAAAATGCTGCGGCAGTTGCAAATACTTAATAGTTATTGCCGCGTGCGCACAAAGTATGAAAAAGGCACAGCACGTAGAGGCAATTGTTAGTCACCATGGGTTGATTCGACTTGTTGTTAGTTATGGTCTTACCCAGCAGCATAGCAACTGGGAAGAGCTCATTGCAATGATTGAAGGGGGATTGACAGAACCATCCCCGAAACGTAGACATTCTATAAGCCCACCAGAACAACCGGCAGAACGCAGAGAAAATGTTGCTAGTACATCACAGCAACCAGAGACACACCAAGAATCGGCAAAGCGTAAGCATGCCGTTGATTCACCCGAGCAACCGGAGGAACCCAGGAAATCAGCTCGGTTAGCTCAGCTGAGAGGAAGCATAAGTAAACCCAGAAAGTCAGCCCGGTTGGCTCGAATAAGGGGAAGGCTGGAACAGCCTCAGGGAAGCACCAGCCAACCAGTAATTAATTGAAGATGAGCAACCCGAAGAAGAAGTACCCGAACCTTCTGGAACAGAAAAAGAAGCAGAAACTCAACAGGATGAAGAAAGGGGACAGCAGGAGAATAGTCCATTACAAGACCTACTAAGAGAAGATGACTTGGCCGCCATCCTAGCCAATATGAGTAAATACGGTCAACCTTCTAGCTCAAAGAATCCCCACGACCAATTTCAAGAAGAGACCATGCACATGTGGGTAGAGAAGAAATCATAGGCAGAACAATGCATTCCCATGTCACAAGAGGAAAGTCTAGAGGAAAGAACCCCGGAGAGGAAGAATCGGAACCGGTTAGGTGCATACACAGCGAGAGCCGGCGGGCTTCGAGCGATGAGGAAGAACCCCAAGAGGAAAATTTAGCAACTGGTCATGATCCAGTCCATCATCGACAGACTGCTGTTCCTTCAAAGGAAACGATGGAAATTAAGAAGCTGCGGAAGGAACGGACTAAATTGTTAAATACGATAACCCAGCTCAGACAAAAAATTAGGATTCTAAAAAAGAACCAGAAGGTAAAGAGGAAAAAGAGATAACAAACGGCTGTTTTCCAAGACTACGAGGATCAGTGGTCAGATTAAGACGAGAGAAATGGATCCATTCTTAGTTAGATTAAGACAGAAAAGGATGATAAGGAAATTCAGACGGAGGCACCACCCTCAGGGGTAATCAGGGTCATGAACTCCAAACAGCGTAACAAAAAGGTTCAGGTAAAACTCCCGGCCTCTACTGATGCATGGAGGAAAGATCCAAAGACAAAAACCTTCAAGATGGTGAAACAAGCACCGCAAGAAATGGAGCAACTTAAAGAGCAAACGGTTCCGCTAGAGAAATATGAAGAGTTGCAGCAGCAACTAAGGGATGTCAGTCAATCTAAAAGACAGGTTTCTGAAGGATGGATGAAGGAACAAGAGGAAGTCACACAGGTAACTTATAAACTAGATACTACTATCAAACAGATGAATGACTTGTGTTCTATATAATAATGTTTTATGTAGAATGCACCCTTCCATGTCCTATTTCTAGTAGAGCGATATTTACAAATTCTGAAATAAAGGCTGTTAGTGACTGTATCTCAGATCAACAATGTCGATGATTTTATCGTGACTGTAACCGTATGGAGTGAAAGTCCGGATATTGTTGTGTAGACTTTATTTACACGACCTTGTGCTAATCGGAAGTAAAGTGAACTTTGGTCCCTCCATTGGTGATATTCAATTCCAAGCATTCATTTCATTCGGGGCTAATCGATTAAGTGGCTGAAAGCCTATGATACCTTCCAGAGTCAAGAAAATGGTCTAGATTTAAGAGTTAGGGCTGAGCCTAGGGACCCAGTACGGTTATGGACAGCTCATATAAACCACATAAGGACTCCAGGTGTCCTTGTAACATTAGGGCCTATGCATGAGGCACTCATTCAAGAAGGTTTAGAGTATTTCTTTTCCATCAAAGACTTGGCCAGTAATGCAGCCAAATTTCGATATCGAATCTCTGATCCACACATCCAGCTCAGAGAACCATTTAAATATGAGAACTTTGGGTTTAGCCGCTGGCCGTTTGAATTTCTATGGCCCGAGCCTTCGAAAACGGGGGTCATCCTGGTTAGGGTGTAGATTTCGCGCTCCAATTATTTGGCATCCAGCACATGGATACCAGGCGCTGTATGATATGCCTGAAGGGCAAAGCAGGTCAGTTCTTTGATTATTTAATCACACAACATGGTTGTAGGCCTCCACATGAAACTCCTTCTCCAGCATACTCTCTCACTGCATTACATGTCAACTACAATGTTTTCATGACGACATGAAACAAGGTAAGCAGGGGGGTGTGTGGAGTACTGAAAAGGTATGATTTTGCTGATTACTTTAATGACTTTTTAGTACAATTTGTGAACCTTTTGTATCATGGATTTGGAAAGTCATAAGAAACTATCACAAAACATGTGAGAATCGATGTGTATAACTTAGCCACTGATAATGGTTATTTTCTATACAGGGAAAGAAGAAAACGAAGAGTTGCAGCTCTAAAGATAAGAACGAAGTGGAGATAACGGTTGTCCCTCTGGATGAGAACCGAACGCAAACATAGGGAAACAAGATCAAGGTGAATCGGCTCGGGCAAGAAGGAGGGGGACACCGGCTCGGTATGACCAGGCAAGGGATGAAGAAGTTAGCGGTGGCGAATCCCTCAGGATCGAAGATCCTGAGGGATCGCTGCTTCATTTATCTAGCTGCTTGGACATCTCCGCCATCGTCCTTATAAAGAGAGACAGCACTGTTAGTTTAGTAATGGCGAGATAAGATACGTTTTATGTAATCTTCTGTAAAACATCAGATTTGGTTATTAAGCTTTGCTGAGAACTGGTTCGATGTATTTTTGCTCAATGTATTAATGAAAGCCCGGTGATTATTCCATCTTCGCGTCTGCGTTAACCTAAAGCGGTGCATCCTTGGAGGCTAAGGGCCCGGCCCCGAAGGACACTTGCTTCTGTACCATTACAGCTTCGTTTCTGTGTGGTGTGTTTATTATTGCTATTCGATTGTTTGATATGCTTTACGAGTTCATATTACATGCTGTTCCAGTTGGAATCATTGAAGTTTCTACAACTAGACTTGTGTGTTAAGTCCGCATTACGTTATTATTCCTTTCAAGAGTTAATCGCATATCCTTACTGTTATGTTGCAGAGTTGTTATATTAACATTTGTGTTGCGTGCGTTTCCACTGAATCCGTATTGTTACATAATTCATTAATCGTTATTGTTGTTCTATTAATATGATTTGTGTAATTCGCCTTTAGAATGATATAATGTTCCTTGATTGCAAAGAGTGTATAGATTGAGTTTGATTATAACCCGCGGGACTTAGTATTCATTTGCCGTTCCATTTTAGAGTTGCTGTTCCATTTTAGAATTATGGTTTAATCCTTTATGTCCTTTGCTGATCTATTTATCTGCATTTTGATGGTTTGCTTTGTGAGAGATGATCTAAGGCCCTTAGTGAGCGGTATCGGTCCTTTGTTTAGCTCCAGGGCTTGTGATCTATACTTTTAGTTCTTTTTCCATCGTTTACGAAGGGATGGTTTATTATTACCGAACCCTTGACTGATGAGTTATTGATTTTCCTGAGTGTGTGATTTATTTCTTTAAAGTAATTTGATTTCAGTTAAGCATCCGTTTACTCTTGTATTTCTGAAGCACTGTACTACTAGCATTACTCTGACAAATGAGCCTCGGATTGAGTCACTCTTTGTAATAACAAAACGCTCTCGGGTTGACATATTAATGTGAGGTGATTAGAGGTGAAAGAGACCCTTTTTATAGCTCTACAATCTGTGTTCCCCTCTGGCAGATCCGCGGTGGTCGCACGCTGATCGCACTAAAGTTTAGATATACGAACCAAGCGATGAGCGGGAGCCTGAGTGGTTAAACTTCCGCTACGAGATAGTAAACCACTTGGATTTCTATGTGCACCTTTTCTCTCGGATACGGACGGCGTACGTTGATTTCACGCGGAGTCCACAGTCGACAGTTAACGCGCGATGGCACGCAATGAGGGCAGTATCTCCAAACCGCTTAAGGCCATGTGTCAACCAATGGCATTGATCACGTTCAAATTGGAAATACAGCTTACCTTACAAAAGCGGTGCGATGAAAATCGTCGAGTGTTCCAAACCCACTGTCACTATTCACAACGCTCGTGGTTCCATTTAGTTGTGCTCGAGGACTACCCATTCCTTCCTTTTTATTAACTCCATACTTTACCATTGATGCTCCATTCCATCAATTTTTTCTCGATTTCATATTCATACTTTGCACCTAAGTTTCCTTTAAACCCGATCACACAAATCACCTGAGTTTGAATTCTTCTTTCAATCTGATGCGAGTTACTATTTGGTCGGTTAACTCCTTCAATTACGAGTCATTATGATAGATGAAACCCTCACTTCTTTCTTCCTACTTGATTAATCAATAAGTATAATGTGAAATATTTTAATATTGATTCCTCTCCTCAGAGCTTAGTCCGAGGACGTAGTATGTACTTGTCGACAAGTATATTATTCTGAGAATTAAAGCAAACAGGGGAAAATCTCCATGAGAACCACCATTTCGAGTCTTTGACCTTAGGGTTCTGGCACCAACAGAACTCATGTTCCTGTAGTCTTTACACGAGTTTTCAAACAAAATTCCATCCATTTTGAGCATATTTTCCATAAAAGTGTATTTACTTACGGAGATCTCTTGTCCTCACAGCACGACCACTCACAATCGAGTGTTTAATACCTCCCAGTATTCGACTTTACATGTTCAGGCACTTTTAGACTTCAATCAAAATCTATGTATTAAACTCCTTTAGGCTCGTTCAACTTCACTGCTTTATCTCTATAAATATACTCTCCCTCTATTCTTCTCTGTTGTCTTCTCCTTTGTTTCTGTTTCCTATCCTTTTCCTGTCTCTGCCTCTGCTACCTCCTTCACCATCAATGACAACATTTCCAACACGCTATGGTCACACAATCCACCTTTCCCAGGACCAAATAATTTTGACGGAAGGTCATTGCAATTGGGTTTCATTTCCAAAAAAAATTATGCGTAAAACAATTTTGCAAAATGTGAAGACCTATGAGGTCTTCCATAGGCGGGTACTGTAATACAAATAGTGAGCTATATTGGGGTGCTTGAAATATTGCACCTTCAACATCTTTCTTTTTGGCCCTTCCTTGAAATTAAACATTGACTTCACCATTTCTTTTGTAACTCTTTGTTTTACATCCTCCCATTTATCGGGACCCATTACTGTTTCCTTTCTCTTTCATTGGCCCAAGATTTTTGTACACATTTACTAGTTTTCCCAATGAATGTGTAACTATTTCGAGGCTTTGTCGACTCTCAGCAGGTAGAGTCAAAGCCATGAGATCTCTCTACAATTTGGCATGAATTTTTTGACACCTTTCTAAGGTGCATTGCGCCATGTTTCTTTCCCATGGTATATCAGAAATGTCGGATGGATAAGCTGTGGTGGGTAGACAACTTTCTTCTTGAATGTAGCATTCTGCCCTATGTCTATTTTGACCAACATTTGGGGCATTTTCAGCCTCTGCATCAATATATATAAAAAAATTTATATTAGAAAAAACACATGTAAAAAAATTTGTACAAATTGAATGAAAAAAAATATTGAAATTGATGGAAAACTCGACATGGTTAGCTAACATCTTCTCCACCACAAGCGGTGACAGCAGAGAATGACCCTGCTGAAACCACGGCCACCCACCCGGCCGGATGATTGGCCTGCGGGGAATAAATATCTATACCTTCCAAACAGCTTTGCTACACTTATTGATGTCCCTCTAAGGGAATTTGAACCACCACCAACCTCTCGAGAGGAGAGAGAAGCTTCATAAAAAAATATGAATTTATAATCAATTGAGAAATACATGCATACATATAAATAGACGTACATATTCATTGATTAAATTTTGTTCAAAACATACCACGACTGGGTGAACCATGGGCATCCATGGATGGAGTAGAGAACCCTTCTCTTCTTATTTGCTCCTAAAAAATAAAAAATGAAACTTATTAAAAACTATTTTAACTCACAAATTTGATAAAAAATCAATTCCATATGTACACCCATGTATGGAGATTTAAGATTATATTTAAATACCATGAACAGATCTCGATCCTTGATCCCCCCCTCTCGTAGAGATATGGGATTCTGTTGATATTTTTCGTTCATCCTCCATGATATATATATATATACAATGGACATCTATAATTATTTTTTAAAATAACTATTTTAAAATAAATTCAAAATAAATTTCAGAAAATTAATGTAATTTAGTGTAAAAAAATTATGTAAAACACAACTTTCAAAGCACTAATTGATGTGTGAAACAAAATTTAAGCAAAAAAAGTTATAAAAATGATAAGTTCACCAAATTGTGTTTTACATGGTGGGAGCACACTTGGTATAAAATTGAAAAAAACACATTGTCATTAAAAAAGAGAAGTGAAACTCCATTTAAACAAAAATTTGTTGAAGTCCCTTGTTTGATTTCATAAAAATGTGGGTACACCACCACTTGTTACAAATGTGAAATTCACCAAGTTGTGCTTTACATGGTGTGGTGGGAGCGCATAGTATATAATTGAAAAAAGCACACTTAATTCATTAAAGCCTTGTTTATAAGTACACAACACACACATATCCAAGATATGTTACAATGTCGATAAATATATTTTCAAGGAGAGCGTCTCAACACTAATTCATCTTTGAGAGATGAATCTTGAATTTTTGAAGAAGAGCATCTCAAAATTAATTCATCTTTGAGAGATGAACCTTGAATTTTTCAAGAATAGTCTCAAAACTAATTCATCTTTGAGAGATGAATATTGCATTGGCATTGCCCTGTGTAATTCTATTTCATCTAACTAATTGTATTTGACTAGATGAATCATGATTACATTGACTACATAATAAGATCAGCAGACATCTTATTCACATTTGTACAATGCCTTATACTAAAAATTTGAAATTGGCCCAACAATATTTTTTCCCCCATTCCTCGCATTTTATTTTAGCCTCTCCTTCTAACTTGATACACCATTCATGCGGTTGCACACAAGTTCAGGAGTGGTAGCTACAATTCCATTTGATCCATACTCCATCGTTGTTCCCAAGCACACTTTCTATCAATCAATATAATATGCCTTGTTGTTTGTTGTTCTTCTGGTATATTCATTTTCCTTTGGACGACTTTGCTAGTCGCAATATTGGAAAGCACATATGTAATAACTTCTTTTCTGGTCTAGGGATACTTAGAAAATTCTACGCATGTTCCATTTTCCAACCATATATAATTGTTTTCTTATCCCTAGGAAAAAAAACAAATTCAATAAAAATATATATTAAATTGACATTTATTGCAAATGCATGGGAGAAATGAAAAACTTCTATTTAGATCTGTTCCAGATTATTTGTGGGGGCATGTACTAGATATGTCACCTTTCATAAAAGATACAGATCCGAAATTTAGCTGGCCTTTACGGACTCTTCCTATAGAACTTGTAAAAGTTAACACTTTCTGATCCCAATTATACCTATGGAAAGGAAAATATCACAATTATATGTTAATGTGCATGTCTTACATTGAGTATTTTCATTTAACAGAATCTATTTCCGAAATATTTTAAAACTATATACTTGGTTAAAACCTATGTTTTGTATCAAATTACTTTTTGTTTATAAATACTATACATGTTGAATATAAAAGGTTTTTCTCTCTCGTTGTTTGACACCATGGATATGAAAATGAAAAACTTCTAATTAGATCTATTCTAGAGATTATTTGCGGGGGCATTTACTCTTAGGTTAAACACTATGTTTTTGTATCAAATCACATTTTAGTTTCAATGGGAAACTTTTATGGCTAATTTGTGTTTACATGTTGAATATAAAAGGTTTTTTCTCTCTCATTGTTTGAGAACATGTATATGAAAATGAAAAACTATATACTTGGTTAAAACCTATGTTTTGTATAAAATTACTTTTGTTTCTAAATACTATACATATTTAATATAAAGGATTTTTTTCTCTCTAATTGTTTGAGACCATGGATATGAAAATGAAAAACTTCTAATTATATATATTCTTGAGATTATTTGACAGGCATTTGCTCTTAGGTTAAAACCTATGTTTTATATCCAATCACTTTTTTGGTTTTGATAGAAACTTTAATGGCTAATTTGTGTTTTACATGTTGAATATAAAGGGTTTTCTCTCTCACATTTTTGAGACCATGAATATGAAATCGAAAAACTTATATTTATGATTTATTCTAGAGATAGGGCTAATTTTGTTTTACATGTTGAATATAATAGGTTTTTTCTCTCTCATTGTTTGAGAGTTCATGGATATGAAAATGAAAAACTTCTATTTAAAACTATTACATAGATTGTTGTAGGGGCATTTACTCTTAGGTTAAAAACTATGTTTTCTATCAAATCACTTTAGGTTTCATGGAAACTTTTATGGCTAATTTTTGTTTTATGTTGAATATAAAAGTTTTTTCTCTCTCATTGTTTGAGACCATGGATATGAAAATGAAAATTTTTTATTTAGATCTATTACAGAGATATGGCTAGTTTTGTTTTACATACATTGAATATAAAATGTTTTTTCTGTCATTGTTTGAGACCATGGATATGAAAATGAAAAACTTCTATTTAAAATATTCCGGGAGATTATTTGTGAGGACATTTACTCTTAGGTTAAAAAATATGTTTTGTATCAAATCACTTTTGGTTTGAATGGGAAACGTTCATGGCTAATTGTGTTTTACATGTTGAATATAAAGTTTTTTTTTTCTCTCTCTCATTTTTTGAGACCATGGATATGAAAACAAAAAACTTCTATTTATATCTATTCTAGAGATATGTAGTATATGTCTCTTCAAAAATAAAATATTCTACTTCCTTCAATCACTAAACATATCATCATAAACTACCACTTCCTCACACAACTGTTCTTTGAGAAAATAGTGAAGATGGAATACATACCCACAAAGCCTCTTGTTAGAGAACCATTTGAATATGTGAAAACAAATTAAGGATAGTTCTTGTAAAATATTGTCACTTATTTGACTTCAAAGAAAGACCTAGAATATTATAGAGAATAAAATTGAGTGCAATAACTGTAAGAATGCAATATCTGAGGAAATACAATATAAGGAAGGATTAAAAGAGTAACAAGAAGCATATGATTGTGTCAATAATTTGAAGTAGTCAAGAAGTATAACAAAGGACTAAATATCAAATTGCAAGATCAAGTAGTCTTCTTCATGAAGAAAGCAGTAACTAGGTTCAACTCATTTAAAGGTTCATTTTTTTAATGAAAATTGTTATAGAAAAAAAAAAGTACATATGTATATATAAATTATATAAACATGTAAATAAATATTCTCAAATGTACATAGTAGTATTATAAATTTTCATATTATCTAATTAATAGATGTTGAAGATGAGTCTAGCTCATTCGTTATTGGAATTATCATAACTTTCTCAAAAACTCTCCTGAGATATAAAAATGAATATAGGACAGACCATTGTACATTATGATAAATCTTGTATTTAAATGACATCTGATCTATGAATAGAAAAGAAAATGTGATCTCTTCATACCTCTTGAGAAACAAATTAGGGATAGTTCTTGTAAATTATTGTCACTCATTTGACTTCAAAATAAGAGCCTACAATAATACAGAGAATATGAAATTGGTCACAATATCTATGTGGGAGAGTACAAAATATCTAAGGGGGAAGAATACAATATAAGGAAAGACAAGAGTAACAAGAAGCATATGATTGTGTCGATAATTTGAAGCAGTCAAAAGTCATAACAAAGGACCATCATCGGAGAAGCATATGATTGTGTCAATAATTTGAAGTATTCAAGAAGCATAACAAAGGACCCTCATAAAATTGCAAGATCAAAGTAGTCTTCTTCATGAAGAAGCAACATTAACTAGGTTCATCCTTTTAAAGGTTCATTTTTAATGACAATATTTATATGAAAAAAAAAGTACATATGTATATATAATATATATAAACATGTAAATAAATATTTATAAATGTACAGAGTAGTATTATAAATTTTCATATCCTAATTAATAGATGTTGAAGATGAGTCTAGCTCACTCTTTATTGGCATTATCATAACTTTCTCAAAAGCTCCTCCTAAATCTAAAAATGAATATGGAATGAATCATTGTACATTATGATAAATGTGCATTTTAAATAGCATTTGATCTATGAATAGAAAGAAAATGGGATCTCTTCATATATGTGAGAAACAAATTAGGGATAGTTCTTGTAAATTATTGTCACTTATTTTACTTCCAAAGAAGAGCATGGAATATTACGAGAGAATATGAAATTGAGTGCAATATCTATGTGGGAGAGTACAAAATATCTAAGGGGGAAAGAATACAATACAAGGAAGGATTAAAAAAAGAGTAGCAGAAGCATATGATTGTGTCAATAATTTGAAGCAATCAAGAAGCATAACAAAGGACCATCATCGAAGAAGCATATGATTGTGTCAATAATTTGAAGTATTCAAGAAGCATAACAATGGACCCTCATCAAATTGCAAGATCAAGTCGTCTTCTTCATGAAGAAGCAATCAACTAGGTTCATCATTTAAAGGTTCATCTTTTAATGAAAATATTTATAAAAGAAAAAAGTACATATGTATATAAAATTTATGTAAACATGTAAATAAATATTCTCAAATGTACACAATAGTAATATAGAATTTTCATATCTAATTAATAGATTTTGAGAGATGAGTCTAGCTCATTCTTTATTGGCATTATCATAACTTTCTCAAAAGCTCCTCCTAAATCTAAAAATGAATATGGAATGAATCATTGTACATTATGATAAAATCTTGTATTTAAATGAAATTTGATCTATGAATAAAATGGAATGAACCATTGTACATTATGAAGAGTCCACATTTCCACCATACTATTTGCAAGTTATATATGAAGATATGTATTCTAATAACTAATCAGTTGTGATATTTGTGTAAATATGAAAACAATTCTATGATATAAAGGCCAAGACGGGATCAAACTAAAATGTTACATTTCATTCCATCACTACTATTCCTTTAAATCCTTTAGATTTTTATTATGAAAGAAAATTTATATATTCTATGCTATATTTGAATGCTCATTTAAATGTATAAAAATGAGTGAATGGTTAAAGTATTAAAGTAGAAATTAGTTGTGAGTCTTATAAAGATAAACTTCATTTTGCGAAGAAGAATTAACATCACATTCTTCATATCTCTCCAAAGAGGACTATATTTATCATAATGTTTGAGTAGATCATGAAGATAATAAATAAAAATACATTTGGAAAAGAGTGAAGATCTAAATGCATATGAAAGTAAATAGGTAGTGCATAAATTCAAGAAAACAATGAAAAAAATCTCAAAGAAATACTAATATTGAAGAATTTCATACATGCAATAAAAAAAAAAAAAGATTGAAAGAAGACACCACTAGTACTAATATATTGAATAAATTCATACATTGAAAAAGCTATGACAAATGAAGAAACAAACATAAACAAAATCTAAATAGCCTTTCATACAATTATTTTTGAAAAAAACGTTCAAAAGGCTAAGACAGGCACCTACAATGAATTTTTCACATACATCTAGACACAATAAAAAAACAATTTATGTTCTAAACGAGAAAGAAAAGAACCAACAAATATGTATATATCTACAAACATTCCTAAGGTGAAGGCAAAGAATGGGCGCAGAGTATGAAGTGACATATTCTAACTTGAAGAATAGAGTTATAATTCTTTACGCTATAGAATTGATAGGTTCAGAGATAGCTAGAGATAGAAAGGAAAATAAAATAAAGTTGATAATAGATAGTGTCAAGAAATCATGACTTTGGAAACCTTACGAGGGAATTTTAGAAACGACGAGAACCTTTAAGAATAGATTTATAATTATTTACTCTATAGAATTGATAGGTGAAGAGATAACAAGATAGAAAGGAAAATAAAAATAAAGTTGATAATGAATAGTGTCAAGAAATCCGTGACTCACAAGAAACCTTACAAGAATTTTCGAAGCGTGACTTGAAGAAGATAGAGTTATAATTACTTTACTCTTTAGAATTGATAGGTGAAGAGATAGTTGGAGATAGAAAGGAAAACAAAATAAAGATGATAATGAATAGTGTCAAAGTATTGACTCATGAAACCTTACATGAATTTTCGAAGTAAACGGAATCTTGAAGAATAGAGTAATAATTCTTTACTACGTAAATTTATAGGTGCGAGAGATAGCTAAGATAGAAAGGAAAATAAAAATAAAATTTGATAATGAATAATGTCAAGAAATCCCGTGACTCGACACCTTACAAGAATTTCTAGAGACGACGGAGAGCTTGAAGAGAATGATTTACGGGAGCCATTTTTGAAGGAAGTTTTTATGCTCCCAAAGTTTAAGGCCTTGGAAGCCATGCCTACAAGGGCATAAATCTATTCCAAGATCTTGGAGCTCATATAGAAATTCAAAAATACCAAAGCTGATAACCTAACAATAATTGTCTTAATATTAATAATTTTTATAATACATATTAAATACGACGACCACAACGGTGATAACCAAAAGCCGAATAATGATAAAACACCCTCCAAGCAAGCTAGTAGAAAGGATGAGAGACCGGAGAGGCAATAAGGGACAACGGGGGGATGGAAAGGAGCGGCGAAAGAAGGTCGGTTCTTAATCCGTGGAACTCAATGTCATTGCTTTGGTGGTCAATGTGTCACTCGAAGCTCTACGACTATGGATTTTTTCTCTATTGCGAAGGCTACGACTATTGCTTATATATATTCAATAATAATAAATATATCTTGATTTCAAAATGTTAAATTTAAATTTACAACCATTCTAAATAAGGTGTCTTTTCACTTTCAAAATGTCTGTAAATGCTCTCTTAATTTTCCATGCCATCAAAGCAATCAAAGCAAACTCTCTTAAGCATGACAAACACCTCCAACTAATTAATTTCATGGTTTTATATTATTTGGAAATTCGCCGAGCGCAAATCACGAGCGTGATTACGCCGGGCACCAAATTAGTAACGAACGGCGAGCGATTGCCATGAGAAATGAACGGAAATGAAAATCGGAGAAAAGATCACTTGAAAAACAAAAAATAGGGATAAAGACGCGCGAAAATGAGAACGATTCGCGAGTGATATATTTATAAAATATGAGCTGGTAGAACAATTTTAAAATGTCGGTCGAACTATTAGTTCATCGAGACTATTGTTGTCGGTTTTCCCATCTCAGGCCAAATCTTGTTTTCCCGCCATCTTCTAGCCAATCTAAATGGTAGAATGATTTCGGCTGAAATTTTTAGAAAGTTTGATTGAACTATCTTAATATTTCTGTAGGAACATTCTCAAAAATTTTGACAACTATTGCGCGGAAAAATGTGTTTGGCACATGCATCGAGCATTGCTAAAAAATGTGAATCGATTGGCGAGTAGTCCGAAAATAGAAAAAGAAATTTTTAGTGTTTTGGTTTAATTAGTATTAAATTCATTACTTCTATTATCACTAAGTTGGTACGGATGCATTTTGCTCACTAGACAACCTAGAGTAACTATTTCAAGTCAACTTCTAGCTGAAAGTTAGGCATATCGACCTAAGAGGGCTCTCAAAGATAAAATGATTTTATTCAAATAAATTTCAAACGGATAAGCCTAACTCTATAAGAAATGTTTTTAGGAAGTATGTTTTGTATGCAGGTGAAATATATATAGAAATCACTACCATTGGGCTTATGGAGTTAGTTTTAGAAACTTAGTGACATGGTTCTTCTTGTGGGCAGAGGCATATAGATGTTTTTATAGAAAGAAAAGACAACATATGTAGATACAAAATAGTATAATGCTTGAAGGAAGTTGAGAAGATGTACATGATTTCTAAGTAATCAAAGATCAAGCACTAAATACAAAACAGCAAATTACATAAGACAAGTGGTCATGAAAACATCAACGAACCTTAGGTGAATAAAGAGCCAAAAACCCTTGTATATTAACGATAAGTAGTGTTTAAAATAGTGGTTTTGTAGTCAAAATCATTCCCTTGTATTCTTCAATATTATACTGATAAGAGGCTTAGGATATTTACATTGGATGCGCCAGCATGGCTAGATCCTTGAGTCTCTTTGCTGACACCTAATCTAACAATAAGAAAATCACATGGAAATAAAAATAATGACTACTAACTTTAGGACTTGGATACCTATTAGGACACTATAACTTGTTTATTACTACAAATTTACATCGAGAATAGTCATGTGCTTGGTAGCCTTGACCATGACCAAAACATAATTTCCCCACCAAGTCGAAGGCACCGTGTTCCTACTTTTAAGGAGGTGGTGTCTTGATAAACGATGATTTCCTTCATGTTGATTTGTTGAAAAAAAAATTGTTTAGAAGACCATGCCTCCACCAAAATTTTTCCTCAGATATCCTTTAATATTTCCACATGGCTGGCTTACCTCCAAAAGACCATTAAAACTCAAAAAATTCTACAAAATCTTGCTTATTTGTAAAAACAAAGGAGTTAATTCAAGTTAGTAAAAATTCTGTAGGAATTTAGTTTTACCCATCTTTGCCACCTGTTTGCTCCCTTTCTAATTTGGAACTATTTTCTAATTCCAAAAAGCTAAATTAAGCTTTACCCTCATGATTATGACCATACCTCGATTTATAACAAAAAAACACCTCTGATGAGTTCGTAACAAGTGCAGGCTTCAAGCCACGAGATACACTCTGAACTCCTAGCTGAAGTAAAATTGAAAATTTTGCTTCCCTCTTATAAATTTTCCAATAGCTCTGCAAATTGGGTCTGAATGATCTGAAAATGTCAAAAGGGTAATTTGTCAATCTTCAAGCTTCAGAAGCTTTATGAACAATACAGTAGTAGACTTGAGTCTCTCCGGAGTTCATTTATGACTATGATTTTAAGACCTTTCTTCTTTAAATACGATTGTATCATCTCCATCTTCTCTTCCCCATTTCTTACAATTGGAATTTAAGTTTCTTTCTTTGACTTATGACCATATATTCTGCTTTCATTGCCCTTCGTAGAGGAAGTACCCTTCGTAGAGGAAGTGTCCTTTTCAAAAAAATTTGCATTGGTCAATGACTCATATATTGATTTATTTTCTCATTTACCTTCTCTTTGAATTACTCCATCATTTTCTGCTCTAACAGCTTGACTTTCACCGCAATTCCAATTTGGTTTCGGTAACCTCCTCTCTTGTCTTTTTTAACTATTCTTTTAGCATATGAGCTTCGATATTTCTCAGCAAGCTTTCTCTTTACCTTACTCTATACAATGATCTCTTATTTTACGGAGACAAAACAATGTTATCCTATGTCATGGGTTTCTTTCCTTTGTACGCCCAGCTTATGTGTGCTTTTACTTGTAATGACATTTTTAGCAAGTTGCGGCACAGTGAGTGGTTTCTTAATTGAAACATAACCCTTCATCTTCTCCTGAGAAATTAAGTTTTTAGCAATTATACCCTTATTTTTCTTCTTCAGTTCATTTAATATTTGTAGCTTTGACCAGGTCTCTATATTTCTATGGCATGAAGAATATTCTCAAGGTTTTCCTTTCCCAAGTGTTTGGCTTATGGTTATCCTTATACTGAGCCTTCCTGGCGATATTTGGTTTTCTACTTGCAGGTGTAGGTTGTCAGTTTCATGTTTATTTTGCACACTCTGCTGCCTAACATCCATGGGTTCTCTGATAGGCTCCATTTCCTCCTCATCCACACCCTTTTTTCGGCTACGATTTTGTCACTCTTGCTTGAAAGAGTGGCTTTTTATTTGGATTCTTCTTAGGTGTTAATGTATCTACCTCATAACCAACGAGAAAAAGGAATGCTTAGCCCGATCTACTGTTCATTTTTTTTAGCTCCTACAATACCGATATAGTTTCATCAACATATTGATGGGGAGTGAAGTCTCACTACCTTCGGCCTATCCCCGAACTTTTTCTAACATCTTGCCTAGGATACTAAACAAGAAAAATGGAAGGTATAGATATTGCTTACTAGTGAGATGAAGTAAGAGCCTAGTAAATGTGGTAGAACTATGGAACCTCCCCTCACATGTGACATATTTTTGGATTACAATCAATAGTTTGGAGTATTCTCTTTAAGATAGGTCCTTCGGATTCCATAGGTCATATCTACTCTAATATGTTTAGGTTTCTAAAATCATCAGGTTCTATAATTTAAACTTAGTGGCTTTGAGCCACTCTTCTTCCATCCTCGGTATCTATGTGGCTTGAGCAATTGTTCCGGGTGACACTAAAAAACTCATCACCCCATATTTGAAGTTGGCACTACGAAATTCAACGCAAAATATTTTAAAACCTCGATATGAAAACCTTGTATTTTATTGGCGGAATTTGATGCATCCAACATTGAAAGCTTACGCAGAAGTTGGAGTCTTCATTGAGTAACTTTATATCCATGGAACATATATTACACGGGAGCCTCCTTTATCGGTTTCTCATACACGTGGCCATCTCCCCTAATATTTTGTTGGCCTCTTTGATGTTGTTACACACTGTAAAGAAAGGAATTGAACAACAAACAACTTGCAACAAAGTTGGAGTTCTCAAGGATGAAAACAACAAATTTTCTGAGTTTCGAAATAAGGATGACGGAAAACTGACTTTGAAAGGCGAATTTAAAGGTGAAATTCAAATATGGGGGAGGGATAATGGCAATTGGGAGGACTTAAGTGTAATGATGAGTGCTACTTATGATTACATATGTTTGGATGAATCTATTAATAATCCTATGACCTCATATTCACCTTGAACCTCTAAATGCTCGACACCTCATCATTCCAACTATCGGTGTAGAAAAACATGATTCCACGGTAGTTTATGTTATAAATCTACCCAGTTCACTACGGACTAACAAGGCGAGTTGGTAGCAAAAACAACTTGTTTACAATTATATTCCTTGCAAGCTCAAGAGAAAATACGAGACACGTGGCCACTACCTAATTTTAAACCAATTCATGAATACCTTTGGTGGAGTTTTATAGTTTGACCATGATGAAATGAAAAATAGACTCTTTAAACTTAGTATAATGACCCATTCATAAAATTTCATCAATTTCATGAACTAATTCTTATGAGACAAATGAAGGCTATGCTAATGACCCTATTAATAAAGAAATCAAAATTTATTTTTGATAACGGTTCTAATGTTGAAGTGAGCAATGAAATTATTCCTTTCTTTAAATAATTTCTTGATGAGAGGAAAGTTCCTAGACTATTTCCACAAGAATTGGGTTTTTGGTGACAATATTTGTAAGTTAGAAAACCCTTCATTCCATTTCTCATTTGTCTTTTCATATGGAGGGGAAATATCCTAATTGCTTAACTTTTATACAGTGGATGTGAGTAAAGGTTGTCGAGATTTTAAAGCCATGCAAATGGGAGACAAACAATGTTGTGGAGTCATATCACTTTGTTACCTAAAGTCAAAATTTGATAGAAGAAATAAACATTCTCGTATGATGGATTGGTTGATATATGCTCTTCTAGCTATTTGAACTTGTTAACCTCTATTTGAAATTCTAAAAAGGAAGAGGTTTTGAATAATTACAAGAAAGAGAAACGAGTTGGAATCATCGATGGAAAAGGAAAAAAATAATTACGAGATAGTGATTGCAGCCCTCATGAGAAAATGTCTCATGCTTTTGTGATGAGTCACTCTAAAATTAATAAGCAATATCTCATCACTTATCAATGCACAAAATTTCGTAACTTGTGATTTCCCATTGTCTATTTGTCGAAACAATTGCAAACATGCCATAAATACGGGTTGGTTGTGTTCTAGTTCATGGCTTCAACCAGTACAAAATCCTTCGAAACACGATTGATTTATACAATGAACATCACTAAGATAAATATAGAAGCAATATCGGATCTTGGTGAAAATGCAAACACATCTTCCATGGATAGTCACGATGTTGATGTAATGTGGAAAGGTGGATTGGCCATGGAGGAGTTATTTGGCTACATAGACCTAGTTTGAAAAGTCCTCTTACTACTTTCACCAAAGATTGGAACAATTGATTTCTTTGTTTAAAAAGCATTGGATAAAACGCCAACAATATTAATATTATGGATTATGAATTCACGTGTAGGTTAGGTGTTTTTGGGTAATATTTGAAGAGGCAGAATAGTTTTCTAAGCCCAAAAAAGAGCAGAAAAACAAGCAAAAAAAATGAAATATTGGAAATTGACTTAAATATCTGAGATGAAGATGAACCATTTTAGTTTTAACAACCCAACAAGTGAGGTATCCCTAGCTCCAACAATGAATGCTTTTCCAAGTTTGTTGTGCATTAGTTTGTCTTCAATTTGGTTTTAATATTTATTCATGTATTACAAAGTATTTGAAGTATCATTGTTTTGTTGAGTATGTTCATGTATGTTTTTAGGTGGTGAGAATATGTTTGGTGGTTTGTCTACTTTATGCGAATTGTTATTTAAGGTGAGTAACTATAACTCCATGCATTTACACTTAGTATTTCAATACATTAATTATTTTGTAAGTTATGGAAGATGTAAGCTTTCAATTGTTTTTCCATTATTGAATTATTCTTTCATATATTGGTGCACAAGCTTGTGAATATGATATATAATTTGGAACAAAAACAACATAAATGTAGCAAATTTGTAGAGGAAATGAAACAAAATTGTAACTAAACATGTGAAACACAATTTTACTAATTTTTTATAACTTATCAATGGTAGTGGTGATATATTATTGTAGAATAATATATATTAAAACGTCAAATATTATGCGTTTGGTTTCTATGAGTTGTCGCACAGTGATAGAATGTGTTAGCGAGGTGAACGATTGTGTAAAAAATAGTGAGGAGTGAGTATTAGCAAGAACACGAATTAATGAATCTAGCAATGAGGGGGATTTTCATGATTATTTTTTATAGAATGTTCACTTTTTTCTGCTTAGGCGAGGACGGATATACCTTCTGTCTCCTGATACATTCCAACATTCAAACTATTTTTTCCTCGAGATAAGCTCTTTTATGTATCCTTGTTCTCAACGGATCATTGGATAGTGAAATCTAATACCTATCAAGTTATTCCCCACTATCCCATGGAAATAATATCTTGAGCAACCATTATTAAGGATGTTTTTAAGTCTATGTGGTTAAATGGATCTTTGTTTGAGTTGTTTTCCTGAGGCACCCCACCATAAGCTTTAAATCCTTATTGTGCAACAATTTCCAATAATTAATTACGGTTCTCGTACAATGGTCTCCTACATGTTCCTAGAAATACTCTATTACCTCTGGAAAAGCTGGTGAACTCTTTTTGTTTTTCTATCACCTCCATAGGTTTTTATATTATCCTCTAACACACGAAGGCTCTAGGAATTATCGATATAATTTTATGCTTCCACCCAAACTGCCTGATTTCTCAAATACGATACAAAGGCTCTCAATTGGAAATCCCCTATAACATGGTTGGGATTCCATATTTTGTTTATGATAGCATTATTTTTAAACATCAACAATATTTGTTTTCAAGTACATGTTGTAATTGGTTGAATGGAGAAATTTGCAACTAAGCACACCATCTGTGCTGCTAGGAGTTGTTTATTATCATTCTACAACTTTCTCTCCTCTTCCTCTCCAGCTCATCAACGTTTTTATGTTTTGTAAAACATTGTTTTATATTCTTTGCATGTCTTTCAAAGGTCACTAAATTTTTTCTTACAAATGGTAAAATTATTAGTTTTCCTTTATATGATAATTTACACAAAATTGATTTATCCTTTGGTTCCTCATCCTATGTATGCAAAAAGAATGTCATTAGTCGATTCGATCTACTGCTTCCTCATTTTTTTTTTTTTTTTGCACAACAATGCCTTTGGATAGTTTGATCTATGGTTCCTCATCCTCTGTTTCCATAGAAATGGCTTTGGTCGATTAATTTAACATATGGTTTTCCTCTGTTTGTATAGTCATTTCTTTTTCTAGTTTCATATGTCATTCTTGTCTTATGTATGCATATATGTGCTTTTGGTATGGTCTGGTTTCACAACAATGTCATCGATCTATCTTTTCCAAGGGCAGTATACTTTTGTTGGACCCTAAATAAGGTATATCTATGTCATCAATGGGTATGAAATGCGCAACTTGGGTCAAGTAATCTAATCTATCAAAATTTTATGTTTTTACGAACTCATCTAATAGGAGTTTTAACTTTAATCCATAGTTCTCAGTTTTCATATGAAAATTCTATTATTCCTTAACAATGATATCTGATATTTTTTATTGAGTACCTATTAAAACATGCTTCTTTTCTAATTCTAAGTGCACTTGGTTGGTCCTCCTCATCATCCCCAATATTTTTATGGGTACTTACTATTAAACATACTTCTTTCCCAATTCTAGAGATGCACTTGGTTGGTCCTCCTCATCATCCCATACAATTCTAGATACATACGGTGGTTGGTCCTCCTCATTTTCCCCATACAATTCTAGTGAGTCGATTGTTTGGTCCTCCTTATCATTTGCATAAAAAATTTGAATTGAGGCAATACCATATGTTTTGTACCATTCATATACTCCTTGTATGTAATCATAGTAAAAATCATGAGAGGGGACAGCATAAATTGTTCTTCTATATTGAGCAAGACAGCCTAATCCTTGTTCCATGAATCCTTGTTGTATACATCCTTCATCCATGACTCCTTCTTCAATAAATATATCATGGATGCTATTGCTATTTCTCTTTGCTCTTGTTCTATTGTTGTTTCTTACGGGAGATCTTCTATAACAAAAGTAGAGGGTTTCAGAAGCTGGATAAAGACAACATCGCTTTTTCTTGTTTTTCTTTACTTTTAGCACTATTGTTGGGAATTTCTTGTATCCTATGAATATTATAGTTGCATTTTAACTCACACAATATTTCTACTTCATCATTGTCATCTTGTCCATCACAACTTCTGTGGAGATTTAGCTGACCAGTAGCAAAGTATTTTAGTTTGAGGTGGGCGGCTCAATTTCCATATGGAAAGGTTACATGGGAGCCTACACATGTGGGAGGTCATGGGGCGAGTTGGAGCTTGGGGTAATGGGGGCGGAGTTATAACTAGGGGAGGTCATGGGGCAAGTTGCGTTCTGGAGACCGGCGGAGTTGTTGTTGGGGGTCATGGGGTAGGTTGCGGTGTCGAGGCATCCTTTGGCGAGTGAAAATTCAACATGCAATGGCCTTACAACTACTTCATCCTAATTTCTCGCTTCACTTTGTAGTGAAACAACCACGAAAAATTTAATGAGTTAATGGTGTGACATGATTTCAAGTAAGCGCTTTTATTTATTCACAGGGGCTGTTAGTCTTACAGAGTTTTTGCAGGAAACAAAGGCATATTAACCAACCTTCCACGATACAAGTGATATAGCAGAATTGGAGGTGCTCGTAATAAATAAGTATACCTTCCTTAGTGTTAGCCACATATAAAATTTGTCATATCAAATAGGCTAAATCATTTTTGAAGCCTTCGAGAAACAATTTGTGCCAAAATTGTTAGTTCTTGAAGTCTTATGAAGATTAATTATCCTTGAGTTAATCTTCTTTGCTATTTCCCTCTTAAACTGCAGCATTTTTGATGTTTTCCTAAAGAAAAATCTGTGAAAACCCATTTTCCTTCATTTACCCCTTCTTCCACTCAAAATTAACCTCCATTTCATCACCTTTTTCCCCATGAAATTCCTATATTTTCCCTCATTTCCTTTATTCCCTTCATAAATACTCCTTTGATAAGGTTTAAAACTACTATTTTACCTTTGAAAGTCCTTGAAAAATCACAAAAAATAATCTTGCTAACTAAGGCCTTAAGCCCTTTTGGCCATAGCCCCCAAAGCACTTCCCCACCATATAACCCACGCCCGGGACCAAGAGTTAAGTCCCAAGTGCTTATCGCAATTGGAGTTTTTGCGATGGGCACATTTCTTTTTGTTTAGGGAAAGGTCAGATGCGATTGGCTCCTTTTTATAAACTCTTGATTCCTTGTCTTTGACATATAACAATGAGCCACAGTAACACCTAAACACCACAAATAAACCTCCACGAAGCCAAATTTCCTTTGTATTTTATTAAAAACCCCATTTTCTGTATTATAACGAAACCCAATGGTTCATTGGTTGAAGCGAATCCGTGGATTGATTTAAACCAATCAAACGATCATCGGGATCTCGCATCGGAGATTTCATTGGATGCGTTTGAATATTTTATTGATCTCCTCCGATTGGAAACCTCCTGATGGATTCCCAACCATCGATTTATTCCCGCCATTCCCGAGATCGATGGCCCACATCACTACATTCATAAGCCCATCCCTCAGCCTTTAGACCTCTGCGCCAGATAAATCTCTAGTCGTTGATCTAATCCTCGGATCAACGGCCCTCATTCAATCGCATTGGCACACTCTTTTCCCTTACCTCCATCGGTAGCGATCTTTCGATTTTTATGCAGGCCATCCATACCCTAGATCTAACGGTCCAAATCCATCACCGTAACCTTTATTAAATTCATGAAACCCCACTTTATAAAGTTTTTTAGAGGAAATCTCATCATTGATCTGCGCAGATCAACGACTCGCATTAACCAAATTCCGCTGCCCCTCACCTCATATTTTATTCCTTTGATCCCCGAATTTGATGCGGGCCTCTATTCATTCCATTCATCCAGAGCGGTCCCGAAATCATCTAGATAGGCCCAACTCCTTTGGGTTCTACCCTTCCTAGATCAAATCTCTTAGTTCATTCCTTGATACGACGGTCAGTCAAAACCGCTCGAACTACTGCCCCACTTCTTATCACACGAGCATCTTATTCTCCATCACACTCCCTCCACGGCTGTCCGTCTGAGTCCCCGGATCGGCCAGTAAATAGCATGTGATTTTGCATGATTTTTAGCCGGTTAATGATCCAAAATTACGTGATGTAGGCAATTTTAAAAGGCCACGTGTCGGCCGATGTAAAGCACGGTGGTTTCTTCGTTGACCAAAACCACCCTTCCCATTTTCCACACTCCATTTTCCCGTTAATCTGTAGTTGATCTCTTAACGAGATCAACGTTGCATTTAATATTTCCTTTAGTTCATCACCCTCAGCCATCCTCCAAGAGCTTCTTAAGTCATTCTCGATCGTTTATCTCTATCGCCGATCTCTCGACGACCCGAGTTATTTCGAAATCCCAAATTTTGTTTTAAACGCATTTTCCTTCGCGAAGGTTTTCACCCTTTTCCTTTGTATATTCTCCCTCTCTCTGGCTATAATATGGCCCCCTTTTCATTATATTTTCCCAATCCATTTCAATCGTTGATCTCTTGCCATTATCAACGGCCCTCATAATTTCCCCACCGTTTGTTCCAATACTCGCCTCCTATTTGACCTAAAGTAATCCTCGTCGTTGGATACTTTCATCCAACGGTAACGATCTAACCCCGAACCTTTGAAGTAGTCTATACCTTATCCCGCGAGTTTTCTAAATTTTCTTTGTTTGTGCGAGTTATAATGGTTTTTTCAAGAGTTTTAAGAAAAGAAAATTGAAGGCCGGGGATGACGATCTGACCTTTATTCCTCAACAATATCATTTTACCGGGGTTCGACGCCATGTTTCATCAGGTCCCTCATGAGAAATGATGCCATTTTTAAAGCCCTTTGTGAACCTGCACATCAACAAGACACAACGAGCTAAATCGAGCAAAGAGTATGGAGTGTTAAAAGATCTAGTCACGGCGGGGGAGAGATGAAAAAATTGAAGGAAACATTTTACATAGTTTTGAGGCATTATGGCCTAAATCGACAATCAAAAAAGCCTAATCCACTCAATTAAACATGGTTGGAGAAGAATAGAAAGACGAAATTTAGTCCTAATTAAGACTAACACACGGAATCAAATCAAATTAATAGTGTTTAAAAGGAAACAATAATATACATTTGTGCGAGAAAGCCTCCACTTGCCACATCGGTGGCCTAATTGAATCCTATCGGCTACCAAAAGCCACCTACGGCCTCAAGCATTCAAAAGAGGTATATTTATTACCGAGAACAAAAGATATTTTCCTTAGTACAACTGAACGATTGTTTCAACCGAGAGGAACTTGTTATGGCTAATCGTGAGTTATTACAAGGATGACGAAGAGCCTTAAAGTCAACAAAATCTTCCCGGCCAGCTTAATAGTTAATATAAAACAATTAATATAGAGGAATATATCCCAGAAATATTTTCCATTGAGCCCACGAAAGGCAGAAGCATTAAAGCGTATTAATTAAACTTATAAGATATTTTATCCTATCCCACCTCCTCATTTATTCTATAGATACTTGAAGAAAGATGAGATAATGTTGGTCTATGTGCATATCTGTTACTTTTGTAAATAATTTACGAAGGCTGCTTTAATAGCTCTGTTTTTAATTGAAGATACCTAAGTTGAGATGAAGTTTGAAGTGGCAAGATGTGGACTTGAAGATTATGGCACAACTTAGGCATTCATCTGGCGGTTATGGGGTCACAGTGTATGTCGATGGTGATGTTTTTCTTATTGTAAATTGTTATTTTATTTATTTTCCATTCTTTCCATCTTCTTTGATAAAGAACAACAATTATAGGTTAGTATTTACGTCAGTACCCTACTCTTCTTGATAAGCTTTATCTACATGTTTTCTTCCAAAATTGTGTGTTTAATGATTGATACGGTCCAAGCGATCGGGAATCTTGGTGTTCCCCTTGTCTATTGTCTAAGCTAAATATTGTTCTTGAATGTTATTTTCGGTTCACATGAGTAAAGTTGAACTAGGGAAGTCTATGGTAGACTGTCATCTAGTTTTATCTCAAGGTTATTAAGTTTCCCTAAGAGTATGTTGAAAGCGAGGCTAGGTTCAAATTCTTTGATCTTAGACTATTATTTGTTATCTTATGTGTTTCTTGAAAGTTTGTAGTAAAGCATAGCTAGGAAGTTTATGGTGAGCCTGTCCTCTAGTTTCTTCTCAACGGTTGCTTTGAAAAGTTTCCCTTTGAATATCTTTAAAAGGAGGATGGGTTCAAAGTCCTTACTTGATCTTAAGCTATTCTTTTTGTGTTCTAAATTTTCTATGGAAAGTGAATCAATATCAGCTTGTTTTGAAGTACGTACTTTATCTTAGATTACTTTTATGTCTTTCTTAAGTGTATGCCAAAAGCGGGGATAGTTTCAAAGTACTTACTTGATCTTAAACTGCTCTTTGTTCTTCATTTTTTTTAAATTCCCCTTCTTATTGTTACATTCCATTCCATAAAATCAACTTTAAAGAGATCATAGACACTGTGTGGCTTGCCCCATTGAATACTTATTGAACCTTATTGTTTCAATTAAATCCTACTATGACTCCATAGCCCAATGGATTGAAGCTATTTCTTGCCTATCTTCTTAGTTGAATAAAATTTCACTTTCATTCATCTTCACCTTAATTTAGACTTCCTTCACCTTCACATATATTTGCTCAACCAAAAACAAACAAAAACCTTGTTCTTCATAGCTAGCCTAATATCACATTCAAAAGCCTTAAAGATAAATCAGTATTTTGCACTTATAGAATCCTCTCTAGGTCGGGAGGCTAGATCCTAGAATCACAAAGTGGTTCAGTGTTCTCCCTACAACTTTAGTCTCATCAATCAATTAAATTCTGAGGAGCTAACATTTTTGGTGACTCCGATTGGGGATTTTGAGTATTTTCATCCTAGATATACCTTTAAAGATATCTTATTACCCTTTGAACAAGAAAATTTGGTGTGCTAGCTAGTTGAGCCACAGGCATAACATTTATGGTGACTCAGTTGGGGATTTGAGTATTTTTCATCCTATATACCTTTAAATATCTTGAATTACACTGATTCGAGAACATTTGGTGTGTTAGCCCGGTTGAGCCACTAGGCATAACATTTACGGCGACTCACCCGGGACTTCTGAATTAATGACGGTCTAAGGACACCTTAGGACCTTAGGAAAATCCTTGATTCAAGAACATTGTTTAGTGCAGTACAAGTAGCCCTCTTCAAGCACTACCAAGCAAATGGTAATCATGATAAAACTTATTCGAATCGGTGACAAACTAAGGAAACCTTAGGATTCTCATAAGAGCTTATCAAAACTTGAAGGATCAACTAACCAACCATAAGAGAGTAGACTTTCTTTATGTCATCACCATAGCTAAGTGTTGAAATAGATTTACAGGACACTCTTAGAACCCACATAGGACTGAAAAAACTTAGAAAACCCAATATATATATATATATATATATATATATATATATATATATATATATATATATATATATATTTGATTGGTATTCGAATAAGAAACATGGATTTGTGGACCATAAAAGCTTTTACCTCAAAAGAGCTAAAAATTTCCACCTGGTAGCTCACACAATCTAAACAGACCTTAAGGCTCAACTTGGGAAGACCCATTATCATCATAACATCATTTGAAACTAAGATAAAGGGACTTTAGGATTAAATTTTCTTATTTAAAAGATCACTTAGCCTCTTAAATATTTTCATATTTGGTTAAACTTTTCTTGTTTAGTTGGGTCTGAAAAACACAACATAGTGGCTCCTAGGATGATTTATACTAGAGCCTACCTGACCTAAACCCTCCTGAGATAGTTGATAGCCTTTGAAAGAATCCTTAAGAGTCTCTTGAGGTTAGACCTTCAACTTTTTTCGGTTCACCCTTTAGAGCTAATTAAATTTTGAAAACCTTTTGTCTACAAGAATCACAAGTTGACTTAAATCCTTCCCAGAACTAGGTCACTTGATGATTTAGATCGACTAGATTCAGAGTCTTCACTTTAATCCCCGGACTGATGAACATCCACGGTAGTAGAGAAACTACACCACACGATTTACATTTCATTCATAATTGAGGTGTCTCTCTCATCGAATCAACTCAAAAATCTAGCTATTGATCCATCCACATTTTTCTTGATACATCCAGTCCAAACCACTTCATCCCAACCCACTTTCCCTCTTATGGAAACCACCACTTGTAAACCCCAGCATTTCCACAAACTCCTATCATGGAAACATGGTATGCTCCCCCTTGTCCTTCCTTTACCTTTAGTCAATCTTCCATAGTATCGGTCAAGATACCATTGTATGATGCGGTAATGCCACCTCATGCTTCAAAACATGTGGATAAGATGAATGACTACTTTGACGAAATGAGATTGATGATGAAGCTGTCAAACTTAGGTGTTACTCGGAGACTTAGGGAGAACTGAAAATGTCAAAGGCTTAACCCCTGAAAGTATTAATGATCTCCAAGCCTTCCATTAGTTGTTATTAAACAAATGGGAAGTCGGAAAAAACCCTCTTCAAATACTTTACGATTATAAGAATCTCCAATGAAACGTAGGGAAAGTGTTCAAGCTTATTGCACTAGGTTTAATAGTGTTTATAATTAGTTCCCCTAGACTTAAAAAACTCCTGAACTCTGACTTTAAACAATTTTCACAGAAGGATTTGATCTGAAATGGCCTATCTCTATTTGGGAGAGAGATCCTTTAACTCTTGAAGATATGCAAAAGGAGCTAACTATTTGTGGAGGATTAATTTAATGGAGAAAAGAGAAAGAATGAGGAATGAGAAGAAAATGACCTTCAAAGAGGAATCCACCTTCCACCTCTAGCTCAAATATGGAGAGAATGATGGAGGAGATGATAAAAAAATAGCATACTTGAGAGAGCTCAAGCTAGTCAAAACCAAACGGCTCCTCAAAACCAAAATCAGAATTTACCCCAGGAAAACCAACCTCAAAACAAATCAAGGGAGGATGATACGACGCCTTCTCCTCCTTTTCATCAAAATTAACGAGTGAGGTTGAAGAAACATTAGAAGAAACGGAGGAAGATGACATAAAAACATGTTCGGAGTAGATAATGATGATTTCGAAGTTCATTATAGTAGGAAACAAGGTATATACATGCCCTATGATGAAAAAAAGAGCACAAGATGAATTTTATTATCGGGAAATGGAAAAATGTCATCATAGAAACCACAAAGGGAGGTAGCAGGCCTTAGAAGAAAAAGAATGTAAAACCCCTAACAACAAAACCTTTTAAATACGCACAAAACGTCATTGTAAATAAACCCAAAAGTTATAAAACATAAAGACAAATAGTGGCTAAGAGTCGGTAAAACAAAGATAAAAGCACTCAAGCAAATGAAAAGCAGGAGGTGCAAACCTTAGTAGCGTTAGCACCTCGGCTAATGCTCTGTTAAAATAATTTTGAAAAATGTAAATAGAGGAAATCAGCAAGCGCAGTTTTGTTGATAGAATGGCGGTTAATAAAGAAATTTTGAAACAACCACCTCAAAGGATCGGATGTCTTTTAGTTTGGAGTAGGAAATTGCAGAATCAAAATCTCTATTCCTCTCACTAAATTAGCTGCCCCAAGATGTATATAGATCTCAAATTTTAAGAGCTTTAAACATAGAAGAGAATAATATTACTTTGTCAATCTTAACAATGACCGACCAGGAGGCTGTCATTTTGGTCTGGGATGAAGGTAGATGTCAAGAGGACAGTTCCTCCTTTTTATGACAGTTTAAAAGTTCATGACAAAATATTGCACAACACCATGCCGCTGACTCGGGGGCCTTCTGTAATTTTAATGCCCAAGGCATATTGGAGAGCCTAGGACAGGATCTGCCTCGACCTTACAAAGATCTTTACTCCTTTGACTCAAGCGGTAGAAATTTTAGAGTTTAATCAAAGACCTCTATGTAAACTTAGCACAAATCCCAGCCAAATGTTTATTAATGGATATTGTAGTGGCTGATGTTTTACCTCCAAAATATGAGTATGCTGTTATCAAGATCTTGGGGAGCTAATTTACAAGGAACTATGCGGATGGATATGACCTATGCGAGCATACATTTTTCAATCAGACTAGAAGACTTTACAGGGAGTCCCATATGCAATACATGGTTACTAGCCAAGAGAGAGACCGCATAACTCTCCCCTTTGATACGTAAATATAGGCCTTAACTCATTTATCCTTTTCAATGATGAAACATTCGGTGAAAAAAATTAACTGCTTGAATTAATGAGATAGAGGAGGAGGAAGACAACACGAAGTGTCAACAGTTCGCTAAGCGAAAACTTCTGACAAAAAGCACGAGGTCTAGAGCTACCAATCATTCATCCTTTTATTTTAAACCTTGAGAGTCGAAAAAGAAATCCTCAACTCAATGGAAAACCTGAGGAAATAAAACAAATTCAATGAAGTGTTGATCTTCGAGAACAATGTCAGAAAGCATGCTAGTTGAAGAGGATAGTAACCAAACAAATTGGCAAAACTAGTCCTCTCTGGGTATGCACTTCAATGGATCTTGTACTAAGAGTGATGCGGGTGTAGAATTTGTGGCTTCACAATACAATGAAAAATTATCTGCAGAGAATTCTTTACCATTAAATTTAGTGCACAAATATGTAAGTATGAGGCCCTTCTTTTAGGCACACATATATTGAAGAAATTAGGAGCCAAAAGAATAAAGGTGGATGGTGATTCCGGAATTAATAATTAGGCAAGTGAATGGGGAATATCTTTAACAAACATCCCGGACTTCGAGCATATCAAGATAGCGTCATGGATTTATTGAAAACATTCGAGGAATTTAAACTTATCTTTGTCCTTAGAAATGAAAATATTCAAGTATTCTTGATTTGACGCTTCTTTGCTAGGATAACTTTGCTCATATGAAACCATAAAATGCACAACTCAAATTAAATTTAGACCAATTTGACTTTAGATAATAAGAAATATTGTGATATTTGATAAGAACAAACAAATAGAAGGCTTCTCTACAACGATCTAGAAATAATTTGGAACTGAAGTTGATTCGGACTATGAAGCAGTTGCCTAGTGAAGAAAATCTACTTGATAAAGAAGAAAGAGTCTCTAGAGACTGTTGATTTAAATCTATTTTGTCTAAAAAACGTGGCTTATAGCAAATGGTTGCGAGTTAGGAACATAAGACTCAGAAACTACCTTGGAGTCTAAAAATCAAAAGTTTTCAAGTTGGTCCTTTAGAGGAGTTGTTTGATTTCAACGATGTGGTAGAAACGAAAATAGAGCTGTTGAATCGAAGTTGAAGAGTGCAATATAGGCGGTGGCCCAAAACGATGATGATCAATACAACAAAGACTTCTGACTCATATAAAACTAAATACATGGAGTTGAACAGAGATTTTGATGTTTTTGCATGGAGTTATGAGGATGCGAAATCTATGACAACGAAATAATTCAACACAAAATACCTCTCAAGGAAAACCAAAATCATTTAAACAAAAACTACGAGAATAAACCCCGTTCGGCTACCTTTGGTTGAGGAAATCAAGAAAATGTATGGAAAATTTGGTATTATTGTCCCTATTAGATATTCGAGTGGGTGTCTAATCTAGTGTCGGTTAGGAAGAAAACGGGGAGAGATTAGGCTTTGTATTGACTTTACAGACCTAAACAAAGCTTGTTGAAGGACAACTACCCTTTAGAAAATGGATCATATTTTACAATGGGTAGTTGGTTCTAAAGAATTTCTTTGCTAGATGGCTATTCGGGATACAATCGGATTTTTGTACATCTGACCAGTCAACTAAAGGCTGACTTTTACTAGACCTTGGGGCACTTTCATGTATATAAAAATGCCCTTTGGTTTTAATGAATGTTGGTGCTACTTTTGGAGAGGCATGGACATTGCATTCTCGGAAGAATTAGGCTACTTCATCATTATTTGCCTTGATGATGTCACTGTTTTTTTCCAAAGATGGATGAAAGCACTTAGAACATTTGAGAAAAGTATTTGAGAAATACGAGAAAGTTTGGGATATCTTTAAATCCAAAGAAAAAACAGTTTAGTCTCGAAGAAGGTAAACTTCTTGGGCACATCATATCGAAGGGGATAAATATAGACCCCGAAAGTTGAGCTATATTTCAAATCATCATCCTAGAAACATCGAGAACTTCTGTTCTTTTTCATTGGAAATATTAATTTCTTGAAGGTTCATACCCAACTTGGCTGAACTCCTTAGAAACATTACAAACATGCTGAAAAAAGGAAACAGGTTAAATGGACCTTAGAAGAAAAGAATCTTTTAGTAGTAGGAAACAAGCATTAACGAAACACCGAGTTCTAATAAGTCCCCGATTTTTCAAAAGTTTTTTACATTTTTTCATTTTATATCGAACACAATAGTTGCTTTCCTATTACCAAAAAAATCCACGAGGACAAAGACGACCCATTGCATTTCTTTAGCAAGGCATTGAGAGATGCTCCTCTAAAGTATAAAATTATGGAAAAGCAAGCCTTTGCCTTAGTCAAAGCCTTAAAAGACTTCGAGTTTATATCTTTCACTCCCACATCATGCCTTTGTCCCAAATTCGATGGTTAAGACATTCCTAACACAGGACCCGGATGGAAAGAGAGGTAAGTGGATGTTTGTGATATGAATATGATTTAGAAATAAAAGCCCACTAAAATCATTAAAGGCTAAGGACTAGCTAGCTTATTAATTTGAATCAAATTTTGAAGTTCTTGATATAAGTATGATAAATGCTTTAGATGGACAAGAGGAAACTGTCAACTCCCATTGTTGAATACCATTCTATGAATTCCCTCTTTGGTATCTTTGATATTCTATATGTTTTTGCTTAATTTAGGTACATCTCTGGTTTATCAAAAGCAAAGGAAAGGTTTTTAAAGTTAAAAAGTTTTAAACCTCTTTGCATTATAGATAAAAGTCTTTATTGGAAAAATGCAAGCGGGATATTTCTTAAATGTTTGAGAATGATGCAGAGAAGGTTAAGCACGGAGTTCCATGAAGGAGATATGAGGCTACCTCTTGGAAGACAACAAACCAACAAAATCATAGAAGTACAGTTACTATTGGCCCACCCTCTTTACAGATGTACATAAAATGATCATTTCTGTCATAAATGTGAACTCTTTGAAGGCAAAATAAAATTGCTGCCCTTACCTCTACATCCAATCAACTGTTGAAGCTCCTTTTCAACGGTGGGGGACTTGACTTCATACGAGAAATCCATCTACCCTCATTTTCCTAGCATAGATGGATTCTCAGCACCTTGAGACTACTTTACCAAATGGATAGAAACCATTCCTTCTAGGCAAGCCAATGACTCTGTCATCATAAAATTCATTGAGACTCATATCCTCTCTAGAATTGGTTTTCCTAGGAAGATCATCAACGATAATGCTGACTACATTTGGATCTAAGAAGATAGTTTGGTCACAATCACAAATATCGAGATAACATTGGGTCATTCTATTTCTTATTACCCTCAAGGTAATGGGCTAGTAGAATCCTCAAACAAGAGTTTGGTGAACATAATCAAGAAGTTGTTGGAAGACAACAAGAAGTCTTGGCACACAAGCTAGTATATGCACTATGGGCTAACTTGATTAACACTTAAAGGAAATCTATTGGAATGTCACCCTATTAACTTGTGTATGGAATAGATGAAATTTTCCCAACCAACTTAGGTGTGCCGATTATGAAGTTGATCCAAGTGCGATCTGAAGAAAATGACATGATCGAGAGGATTAATCAAACTATACATCTTTAAGCAAACCCGGAGAGAGGAGGTTTACAGCAGAGAGAATTACAAAAGCAGAGAGCATCAAGAACATTTTTGATAGAAGAACAAAGGCCTGACAATTTTAGCATTGGTGACAAAGTGCTAAGTGGGATTCAAGGATAGAAGACAAAGGAAAGCATGGAAATTTGATAACTTATGGCTTGGCCCTTATAAATTTGTTATCTTTGTAAGTATAAATGCTTATTTCTTGCGAAATTGAATGGAGAGTTTGAAGCTGATACAGGAGTCTTGTCAATGGCAGAATGCTCAAACATTATTTTCTTGATCCTACCATGTTTGAAAGCCTTTTTATATTTTTTCTCATTATAAATATTTCATCCATCATTGCATTCAAAGTTAAAAAAATCAAAAAATACAAAAACAATGGAAAAGAGAAAATAGAAATGAGATTGTAAAAACAAGAAAGGTATAGCCCCATACCAAAAAAGAGAAACAAAATGCGAAAGTGTACAAGCTCAAATGCCACTCTTAAAACACACTCCTAGTTAGTCATATAGCCTAATCTTGACTAATTAGTTTCCAATTCTTGCGATAGGTTAGTGAATTAGATTTTCCAAACAACTTAATCTTGGCTTATCGATTGAGTAGATTAGGATAGAAAAGTAAAGGTTCAAACAAGCTCAAAATATGAACCTATGAGTTTCCAAAAAATAAGAATGACTCCAATCTGTTTAAATCATGATCAAAGATAGAAGTAAATGGTTCTAATAACCCTAAAACTTGAACCGAGATAACAAAGAAAAAACGGCTCAAAACAAACTCAAAAAATAGGCGAAAGAAAAGAGAAGGATGTGCTTAAAACTTTCGGATCTTATTCCTTCACAATTTTAATTTAATTTTCTGCAAATAATAATCTACGTGCGGCTTTTTTTTATGCCATAGATCAGCAACAAGTTATGCATTTATTTCAATCTAACTTGTATCCTTTTAAATTTCTTTGTTTTAGAAGTTAGAGAATAAAAATTTGTTCGACAGTCTAATCCTATGAGATAGTAGTTAGGTAGAGAAGCTTATGCACTCAACATGTCGAGTTCATGTGGAGAAATAATAGTAAAATTATATCAATTTTATGCTTTCAAAGAATAAAATGTTTGTAAAAATAGTTTTCCAATCCAAATGCACTCTTAAAGAATAAAAAATCTTAGATCAATAGGATTAGGTAGGTAGGAGCTTGTTTGATAGAGCTCCATTGTTTTCCTTAAGCTGCTAACATTATCAAAACAAAAGAAGATCATCCAAGTGAAGAAGTGGCAACCCAATGGATAAGGCTTTGATCGGCCTCCGGAAGAATACAAGTCGAAGTTCTTGACACCTTCAGTGCCATCCCCATGTCAAATAACGGTAGCCACCTATAAAATTTGTCATATCAAATGGTGGCTAAATTATTTTGAAGCCTTAAAGAAACAATTTTACCAAAATTTTTATTTGTTAGTATTATGAATATGACTTATCCTTGGATGAAATATTGCTTTGTTGTTTCTCTTAAACTCACAGAATTAATTCACTGCAGAAGAAAAACTGTGAAAACCCATTTTCCCTTCATTTTTACCCCTTCTTCCTCAAAATTAACCTCCATTCATCACCCTTTTTCCCCATGAAATTCCTCTATTTTCCCTCATTTCCCTTCTTCCCTTCATAAAAACCCCTTTGATAAGGTTTAAAACTCTATTTTACCTTATCGGAGCTTTCAGACCCTTTGAGAAGTATAGAAAAATCTACAAAAAACAATCTTTTCAACTAAGGCCTTAAGCCCTTTTGGCCCTATTACAAACCACTTCATATATAACAAGGCCCGGGACCAAGGTTAAGTCCCGGCGCTTATCGCAATCAAAGTTTTGAGATGGGTATTTCTTTGTTTAAAGGAAAGGTCCGTGCAATTAGCTCCTTTTATAAACTCTTGATTCCTTGTATTTGACATATCGCTTAGAACCCGGCAATGAGCCGCTAAACACCCTAAATTAACCCTCTGAGAAGCCAAATTTCCTTTGTATTTTATTAAAAACAAAATTTTTCATATTATAACGAAACCCGACAATTCATTGGTTGAAGCAAATCCCGACGTTGATTTAAACCAATCGAACGATCATCGGAATCTCGCATCAAAGTTTTCATTGGATGTGTTTGAATATTTTATTGATCTCCTTCGATTGGAAACCTCACGATGGATTCCCAACCATTAATCTATTAATAGTTCCCGGATACGGCGGCCCACATCACTTTGTTCATAAGCCCATCCCCTCCCAGCCTTTGGACATCCAACGGACAAATCTACGCCTTCGATCGATCCTCGAAGGATCAACGACCCTCGTTCAATCGCATCGGCACTTCTTTACCTTGCCCCCACCGTCAGCGTATTGGGTTGTCCTCAGGCCATCCATACCCTAAGATCAGATAGTCTAGATGTATCCTCGCAACCTTTGTTAAATTCATGAGAGCAAGCTTTGCTAAAGTTTTTGGAAATCTCCATGGTCAGTCTCAACGGATGCTTGGCTCGCATTGACTCAAATTCATACACTGCCTAGCTCATATTTTATTCCTTTGATCCCAAGATTCGATCTGGGCCATTCATTCCATTCATCAACGGTCAGGAATCATCCAGGAATGAGCCCAACTCCTTTGGGTCCTACCTTTGAGATCAAATCTCTATTGTTCATTCCAGCAAGTCAGAGCGGTCAGTTAAAAACCACTGCAGAATCTGCCCCACATTTTATCGCCCAGTCTTCTATTCTCCCATCGCCTTTGTCTCACGGCCCATCGATCTAAGTCCCCAGAGGATACGACAAACGCGCAATTTCTCGTGATTTTTAGCCCGAATGTTAATGATCCAAAAATTACGTGATGTAGGCGATTTTAAAAAGCCACATGTGAGCCGGTAATGCATATCATGTTCAAAACGTTAAAACCACCTATCTCCATTTTTGTTGCCTTGGCTCGGCGTTCTTCCAAATTTGAAACCATCCTTCCCATTTACACTCCATTTTCCCGAAGTGTATCACGGGTGATCTGCTGCGGATGTTAATTCGATTTAATCTCACCTTTAGTTCATCGCCCTCTTCCATCCTCCAAGGGATTCTTAAGTCATTCTCGGTCGTTGATCTCATGGCTTCCGATCTCATCCAGGTAGCCGGAGTTATTTCTAAAACCCCAAATTTCATTTTAAGCATGACTTTCCTTCCAAGCCAAGGTTTTCACCCTTTTCCTTTGTATATTCTCTCCTCTCCTTTAATATTTATACTGTTATATTTTCCCAATCCATTTCGTAGTTGATCTCCTTACATATCATGACCCTCCTCTCTCCCACTTAGTTTGTTCCAACCGCCTCTATTTGAACCCCCGAAAGTAATCTTCAGCATTTGGATGCTTTCATCGATTGGCTGCGATCTAACCCTAAACCTATAGGCAGTATATACCTTATCACTTGTAATTTTTCTAAATTTTCTTTGTTTGTGCAAGTTATCAATGATTTTTTCAAGAGTTTCAAAAGAAAATTGAAGGTCGAGGAGATGACGATGTGAGATTTTATTCATCAAATATCAATTCTATCGGGTTTGACACCATGTTTCATCAGTCCTCATGAGCACTAATGCCATTTGAAAGCCTACGCACACCTACACATGTGAAGACACGGCAAAGCTAAATCAAGCAAAAAGTATCAACATTTAAAAGATAGTCCCACGTGAGATGAAGAATTGAAGATTGTTTACCAACATTGGGGGATTATAGCTAAATAAAACAATCAAAATCCTAATCTACTTAATTAAACATAGTTTGAAGAACATAAGATGGAATTTAGGCCTAATTAAGCATAACACACGGAGTGGAAATCAAATTGCAGTGTTTAAAGAACAATAGTATCTCGGTAAGAAATCCTCAACACCTTACATCGGTGGCTAATTGAATCCCCTTTCGGCTACACAAAGCCACCTACAGCCTCAAAGCATTCAAAAGAGGCATAGTTATTACCGGAGACATAAGATATTTGCCTCAATACAATTTGAACAATTATTTCAACCGGAGGAACTTATTGTAAAATGTACGGCGGGATTATTACAAGGATGAAAAAGAATACCTTAAAGTCAACAAAATCTTCCCCGAGCTTAATACTTAATATAAAACAATTAATATAAAGGAATATTTGAAATCTTCTCCCTTGAGCCCCTCAGTAGGAAGCATTAAATTTATTAATTAAACTTAGAGGATCTTTTATCCTATCCCACCTCCTCATTTATTCTATAAATACTTAAAGAAGATGAGATAATGTTGGTCACTTCATATCACATTTTTGTAAATAGTTCTTGTTGTTGTAAGCTTTGTTTGGCAATTGAAGATACTAAGTTGAGATGAGAATTTTGGTAGCAGAGACCCATTGGACTTGAATATTGTCACTTGGTTTGAAGCATCAAATATAAGTGATTTATGGGATCTCGATGCAATATCACTTGATGATGTTTTTCTTATTGTAATTTTTATTTTATTTCTATTTCCATTAAATATATTCTGCGATAAAGAAAAACAATTATAGAGTTAGGATTCTTGTCAAAGGTACCCTTCTTGATAAGCTTTATCTACATGTTTTCTTCCAAAATTGTGTATTTAAGAATGATTCGGTCTGATCCAAGCAATTAGGAATGGTGGCATTCCCTCGTCCTACTATCTAAGCTAAATATTTTTCTTGAATGTTATTTTCGGTTACGCAAGTAAAGTGAGACTAGGGAAGTCTATGGTGAGCCTGTCCTCTAGTTTTATCTCCAAAGGTTGTCAAAATTTTCCCTAGTATGTTGAAACGAGGCTAGGTTCAAAAGTCCTTGCCCCGATCTTACACTATTATTTGTTATCTTATATGTTGTCTTGAAAGTTTTCTTAGTAAAGCGAGCTAGGGAATTTTATGGTGAGCCACATTCTATAGTTTCTTCTCCAACAATTACTTTGAAAAGGTTTCCCTTTGAATATGCTAAAAGAAGGATAAGTTCAAAGTCCTTAATTGATCTTAAGCTATTCTTTTGTTCTAAATCTTTTCTATTGAAAATTGCATCAAAGCGAGTTAGTTTAGAGGTATACAGGATCTTAGATTACTTTTATGTATTTCTTAAGTGTATGCAAAAAACGGGATAGTTTAAAAGTACTTACTTGATCTTAGAAATTTGCTCTTTGTTCTTCATTTTTAAATTCCCCTTCTTATTGTTACATACCATTCCATAAAATCAACTTTAAAGATATCCTTAGACATAGATGACGCCCCATGGACCACTCTTGAACATTGTTGTTTCAATTAAATCCTACTATGACTCCATAGCCCAATGGATTGAAGTTGTTTCTTGCTATCTTCTTGGCTGAATCAATTTTCACTTTTCATTCATCTTCACCCTTCATTTAGACTTCCTTCACTTCACATATCTTTTTCTCAAGCAAAAAACAATCAAAACCCTTCTTCATAACCAGCCTAATATCACATTCAAAAGCCTTAAAGATAAATCAATCTTTGCACTTATAAGATAGATCCCTCTCTAGATTCGGGAGGGATAGATCCTATAATTCCAAAGTGGTTCAAAGTGTTCCTCCTGTGACTTTAGTCTCACCAATCTGCTAGAATTACGGGGAGCTAACACTTAGCATGCATAAAATATCTCGTGAGGAATACAACATCCTTCCGGGGTTACGTAATGAATTATTGTCAAATATTATACCTCTCTTGGGAAATTTTTACATTAAAGGGAATTTCCGCATGATGTCGAGGTTAGGGTTTTGGGGCAAAACCATTGTTCTCTCGTCCGGAGTAACCACATCCCCTTACGCAATTTCTTCTTCTATCACATACCCACTTGTCACTACTACCTGCGATATACCCTCCATTTTATGTGGATGGAAAATTCTAGGGCTATGCATTTCTCCATACAAATTGAAACACATCGATATACTCGCTCCGGTGGGCCTATTCAAAAAATGGTTTAACATGTGGAAATTCATCTAGAAATTCTTCGTGATTCTTTGTGTACTTTTGGGCCTCCCATGTTTAGTCATATTTGAGAGTGGCTATGGCTATGTTTTTCTTGCAACAATTTGAGTGTGGGACAATGACGTAGTGGAAGAGTTGGCCTAATGAGTGCAATAATATCATGTCTCATCATCTATGTTAGCGACAGGTGTGCATTCGAGACGTTTCCACAACGGTTTCCACCCATTTGACACCAAAATTGCATTATTGTCATTGGTAATGGTAGATTTATGCTTCCATTGTACAAAATTGGGTGTATTCACAATGGTTTTCAACCATTTGGCACAAAGAATTCATTGTTTTCATGGTCGAGGAGATTTCAATTTTCGTTTCTGTGATCATAGATTCCATTGTACCCATTAGGGGTTTCTACAATAGTTACCATTGGAATGGGAGAGTGAGTTTCCTGGGAGGTCCTAATTTTCTCCATCATAATAATTTAAAATTTATTACGTGAAACTTTGTGAACCCATACGACATTACACGGCTCCTAATTTAATTTCCTTAAAGGAAGTGGTTAGAGTTTATTAGTTATCCTTGAATGCATATTATAATTGTGCATGATTATCAGTTAATATCATTGATATGTAGATTTTTTGTATTATTTCACTATTTGGAGGCTTAGTTGTTGTTTCTATTATGTATGTCGCTTATATGCTTCAATTCAAATCACACTGCCCTTGTGGATTTAGATGTTGATAATGGAAACATTTACAACAATTAAATTGTTTTATATTTATGCAATTTTGTCCATAAATGAGATTGGATCTATGGATTGAAAAAATGAAAGATATCAAAATTTCATTTTGCGATTGGGAAAAGAATCTTTGATATATAAGCATCTTAGTTAGCATGCAAGTAAAGGAATCTCACATAATTCGTCATTGAAGGGGACTCTTTAAGAATTCAAACTCATTATACTTTTATTAGAGACTTGTATAAAATTTCCATGTGCTACTAATGCATAATGAATGAATGGATTTTCCTAGAAGTTGGAATTGTGAAGACGTATTGAAGGAATTCTAAGGTATCGTTTTGTAACATCTTTTGAGTCCTCTATTTTCCTAATAAAAATTATTTATTTTGATGTTCATTTTTTGGTTTCATTTAAGTGACCTTAATTGATAAAGTATCATTTATGAAAATAAATAGTGATTCTCCCCACACCCTTAATTTTCACCAAATATTAAAAATTCTGTAGATCATATAGATTCAATCAAAACATAGTGACCACATAAGTCCCTCAATAAAAACAAAAAAATTATGGCTAGATTACTAATCAAGTTGGTAATAGTTTTAATAGCAGAAGAAGATGCGATCCTAATTTGTGGGGATAAAACTATATTTTAGAACTACAAACTAGTTTTTAATCGTCACTTAAAATGAATTTATTTATTTAGGAATTGATTATTAATTCATTTTGGAAGCTTCTGCATGTATTTAATCTCTAAATTAAAGATCCCAATCCATTTTATAATTGTTTTAATCATGTTAATATTTTGTTTCATTTTCTATGTATTAAAACATACTAAATTGCACGTATACATCATTGTATATAGGTATATTGTTTATTTATTTATGTTTCATTTCTATATGCATGGATGGAATGTATTATTTAACTCAAACATCTCAATATAAGTAAATATAGCTTTTTTATATATATTAGAATTATAATATGGTTTATATATATTAGAATTAGGGCAAAGTCGATTTTCCTAGAAATAATTAGTAAAGTTAACTAAAATGGGAAATGATATTACGATTTTTTACAACTTATAGATTTGTTTTTATTTATCTTTAATGATTTAACAATCACATAAATTATACTTTATTACCAGGCAAAGAAAATAGAAAAAAATAAAGAAATACATGTAGAAAATGAAACAATCGAACTATAATCAAATTAGACAACTTAATTTTAATCACAATGTAATTCCTACATTGATATTATTCTTGAAGAATGCATTTTTTACATAATTCACTGGTATTGACATATATAGAAGGTACCCAAAAATAAAGTGAGCCACATCTATAAAAAACAACCTCATATAAAGACAAAAAAATAGATGGGCATAAAGCTACCTACAATCTATCACAAGGAAATAGGAACACCATCAGGACTCCAACCATAATAATCCCAACACCAATGATAAGAACAATCCATTCATTAATATACCACGTATACCGATGCCTCTCAATGACAATTGGTGGAGAAAATCTTAGCTCCTCCACATACCTTGCACATCCATGTCCATTAGATGTTTCTTCAATGAGTATATCATCAAAAACACTTTGGACTATGATATTTAAATTATGTTAAGGCTTTGCTTGTGAAGCAATGTTTTTTCTTGATGGTAGAGAGGTTTCAAATTTTGTCTTCTAACTTTGAAAATTATAATCATTTCATTTATTATCGGTTTAGAATTTGTGTAAGTGAAAATGTCACTTACACCATAATTCCTTGCTATTATAATCCCATCAAGCAAGGAAAAAATAACTTCATTGTTGGTGCTTCTCCCAGTTTTCTCTAGTATTTTGATAAACTTGGCTTGGTGCTTCATTGCAGGCACAAACCTATTTTGTGCATGGCACAGGTTTGGATGACACCAAACCTTGATTATCAATGTCCATCTTTGAACTATACACTTAAAAATCAAAATAGAATTAAATTAAAAAAAAAAATAAAAAATTAATTAAATATTGTATGATTGTTAAAACAAAGTTGCAACAACCCACTAATGCAGTAGCAAAAAATCACCATTATAGTAGCTAAAGTTCACTGTTAATTGTCAAGTCATTTTTATAGTGGTGGAAAGTCATTGTTACAATGGCGGCGACGACTCACGATTCACAGAGTGCAACAAATCCCGATTCACAGTGGCGATGGGAAATCCTTGTGATAGTGGCGCAATTCACTCTATGATGACATGCACCAGCAGCAGCAATAATTCCACCACCATAACAGTGAGTTTCCGCTAATGTGATAATAGGAGAAACAAGATAAAATAATATTTAGAAACAAATACAACCTATATTTTTAGAACAATGAGCATATTCGGAAAGTATGAAAAAATTAGAACAATGGTTTGAAAAGCTAATAGTGAGTTTCTAGTAACAATGAGTAATAGAACATAAAAAAATTAGAACAATGGGTTGGAAAGCTAATAATGAGTTTTAGTAACGGTGAGTAATGGGAACAAAATATAAACTAATATTTAGAAACATGTATATTCTTTATATGTAGAACAATGAGCATATTTAGAAAGTACGAAAAAATAGAGCCCAACGGGTTGACAAAATAACATTGAGAAAGAGAACATGAATTAATTAATGAATTTTAATGAACAACTAATAGGATAGTAGGACAAACAAGCTAAAATAATATTTAGAAGTATAAAGAGACAACCTATATATTTAGAACAATGAGTATATTTAGAAAGTATGCTAAAAATAGAACAATGAGTTGTTAGTAATATTGAGTAACAAAACATGAATATATTAATGAATCTTAATGAATCTAATAGTTAAGAATATGTATTTCCTTTGAAGAGGTCATGGATTATATAATAAGGTAAGACATATACATTCCCATATATTTTAATAATCAAATTGAGTGAGTCTCTTATGTTACATACAACACGATATTATCATTAATTTGATATTAGTTTAGCCATAACATAAAAATTATTATTGAAAATAGTGAAGATTTCTAGTTATGATATGAAAGTTGGATTGATAAAGATAGTAAACTTACATCATTATATATAAACTATTACATGCCATGTATTCAAATAAAAATAAAACTTTCGAGTTTTATTATAATATTATTTCTAAAAATTAGAGAATGGTAAAATTCTTTTTATATTAAATAAAATGATCTATATATATAAAAGTAATGGGTGATGTTATTTGGATTTATTTGGAGTGGTTATGAGAAATAAGCTTGGGATGTTATCAAAAGAATTTTAATTAGGTCGAGTAACATTTTAAGATTTGATGTTATAAGTTTAAGCTTCTTGTCATTGCAAACGAATAATTCTTCTAAAACTTAAATAAAGAATATGAAAATATTTTCTACAACATGAGAATTAAAAATTCTCACACATAATATTGGAAAATTTTCTAAATTTTAAATACATATCAAATGAGAGAAGATATAAAAATATACGAGATAGAAAAATTTACTAAATATAAAAATACTTTTTGCATTAAAATAAAAAATACGCATACATAATATTGGGAATAAAATCAAAATTATGAACACATATCAAATGAAAAATGCGAGATATAAAATTTCAAAGTTTTTACCTTGAGAAACTAACAAGTATAAACACAAAACATTTTAAATGTTGCATTTATCTTATAAATAGATAAAAATAAAAATAAAATCTAATGAGAAAATTTAAAATATTTCATCCATAATACATGATGAATCGATAGAAAGAAGAAATATCCCTTTCTTAAGAAAATTTCACTCTCTATTATATAACCAAAGGTTTCCTACTATTTTATAACGATGTAAAATGAGTGAAAAGACGACCAATGACAAGTGACCAAACGATGACTGTGACCGGTGACAAATGAGTTGCGACACGGTGACCGGTGAACTTCCACAATGTTGACCCAACTAAGTGTCATAGCGGGGAATTCACTAGTCAATGTTGCGACAACTCATTGGTCACCATTGTGACAACTTATTATCACCTTTGTGACAACTCCACTGAAACAACATCCCACTGAAAAATAATGCAGAATGAATTTAAATTGGTAACCTTTTCCTTACATAAATAAAACATTAGGGAATATCTCGAGAAAAATAATGCCGAATGCATATAAATTGGTAACATTTTCCTTACATTAAAAAAGACAGTAGAAAAAGTACCTTTGCAAAAAATAACCCTCTGTAACTCTTGTTTCTTATTTATTTTTACTCTTGTTTTTGATTTTGTAATAAGGACAAGAAATGTGAAAAAGGAAGCGATTGCGAATACAGGGGAATACTCTCGACCAAATTAACGTCCTTCGGAGAATGCTCTGAAGAAATGAACGTAGGGGGAGTAATTGAAATATGTCAAGTTGACAGAATTAAATTTAGAATTAAATTCTGAAATTGATATTCAATGAGGGGAGTTCGGGCGGAAAAAAATATGAAACCCGAATCGCTTAATTCTTTTCTTGCCTTACATGGAGAGATTTATAATGTACCAAAACATTTTATTGCAGTAAATTTGGTTAATGGGAAGATAGTAATTTGAAATTGCAGTCGAGTGAAGGAATCAATTTTTTGAATATCCGTATACAAAGGGAAAGTGAGCATTGGGTGATGTCGCCAACTCTGTGTGGTTGCACAATAAGTGAGTGACATTTCGAAAATCCATGTGGCATCATGTCATGCAAATAGACGTTATTGCAAGCAGAAGTTAACTGAAAACCGATGTTAAATACAGACGGATGTTACATACACACAAACGTGCTATTTTTTTGAATGGGTTGGACCGCAATGGTGAGAGGTCCTCATTGATAGTGAGCCGATGCAAAACACGAAGGGTGTTTCGTCAACCTGTTAGCCCCACTCCTTGGCTGATTTCTAAACATAAGACAACCTCCTATGTTGCATTTGATTCTTTTTATTTTCCCATAAACACTAATATATTATTGCATTATGAAATGTTAAATTCAAAGAGAGCTGAAAACATGATTGGAACATCCATTGACATTACAATAGTAGAGAATTTGGTAAACATTCATCCACATTTTGAATTTTTTTGGCCAATTTTTTTCATTAAATTATTCCTTGTTAAATATTTTATTCCTCAAATTATTCTTGATTGTCTTCTTACAATCCCCACAAAAATATCAAATAGGAGGTAGTTGAGATTGTTTACAATTTTTAACTGGATTGCCACAAATTCCCTACCTTATTCAAAGCCCTACCAAAGGAATAATATAATATATATTTAATTATTAAGCAGAGTTTCAGTAATTAAATTGCAGTATGCATGAAACATTTAGTGACTAAAGGAACACAAAATTTGGGATGATTGAAGATGTTGCAACATTATTATGTCACTTCCAAATGACGTTTTTAGCGATGGTGATGGGTTGTTTCTTTGTCTCTTAGCCATTCCCAGATTAATTTCAAAGTTCAACATTTGTTTTCAATTTGGTTTAGGCTGACATAGGCAGAAATATACACCAGGGAAATAGGTACAAGACCATAGTTCAACCTTTTTTTTTGAGGGATATAATCCTTTTCATGTGGTATATTAAATATAGATAGTTCCCATATGATCGATTGAATATATTTTCACCCTCTTTGATAGATTAGGATATAAAGATTTAATATAAAACATTACTCTTGTAATTTAACCTGATTCAATTGAATTTTCAAGGTAGCAAACCTTTATCATGGTGACCATATCTTCAACGATGATATGTTTTACTACATTAAATATGCTTTATGTTGAGTGGTACAAACTACTGAATAAATTTTTAGGAGAGATTTGACCATAGGCTAGAAGTCGTATTTGATAAACATTGAGACCTCTAAATTTTGTCGTTTATATACCTCGGTGGAAATCAGGACTCAGTCTAGTTTTTAAAAAAATCACGTCTCTCATGACTTGATTTCTACTCGAGATATAAAAGAATAAATTTTCCATCGTTATGCACGTGTGCCATCTTGAAGTGATAGTGGATAGTAATCGCTCAATCCTTGCATGAAAGTTACATTTCTTTCAAATAATATATAAGCTTTAATTGTCCAATTTTCTATACATCTATTTTCATAGCAAAGTTATTTGTGTATTACCTATTTTTCAATACACAGCCATATACAAAAAAATTGTTTGCTTTAGTTCAAACGAAGTCATCAAATCTATGAAGCGGTGGTAACTCCTTAAATGAATTGTGATTTTCATTAAAGCTGATCATGGATATATATATAGAGGGAGAGACTCTTGGGCTTCATATCTGAATGTTTCTTCATATTATAATTCTACTTGTTTTCTATTTATATTGTTTCACGTGGATTACCTAATCCCAAATATTAGGTTTCAACATTCCCACCCTTAATCTGAAGGGATGTTGGTGAGTCCAAGCATCATTATGAATCTTTCAAACTTTTCTCTTCGAAGAGATTTTGTGAAGATATCACTTAATCTACTCATTTGTGGAAAAAATGTGTATGTTTATTATCTTGGCCAAAACTTCAATTATTGTTAAGGCAATGGCATTTTGTTTTTATGTGTTTCATTCCATGATGGAACTTTAGGTTCTTAGCCAACTTTGTTATTGTAAAATTGTTGTCAATGATGAGAGGAGTTAAAGTATACACATGTTTTTCTTATAAATCTTCTGAATTTTCCTATTACATAATTTCCTTTATTTCTTGACTCTTGCCACATATTATGCCTCAATTGTGTAATTTTTGGAACTAATAGTTTTGGTGACCTACGGAGAGAGGTCGATCTGGGAGCGATAGCATAACCTTAAGTAGATGCGCATTTTCATTATCTTAAGCGAAGTCTAAATCACAATATTCAATCAAACTAAAGTCACCCACTTGTGTATACTTAAGTTCAAAGTTGAGTTCCCTTCACGTACTTCATAACTCTTTTTTGCGACGGACGTTGTCCTCACGGGGATTTTTGCATAAACTTGGAGATGATTCCAATATCAAATGAAATATGCGGAATAGTAGTAGTCGAGTAGTTGATACTTCCCACAAGTTGTCTATAATTTGTTGCATCCTAAGATTATTTTCCTTCAATGGTTGTAGTTGTAAGTTTTATTCCATTGGGTAGTCAAAGGATTGCACTCGGTCATGCCAAAATTGTTCAACATATCTCATGTATTTCTTCTAAGATGAAATTAAACTTCTGAATGTTTAGTTACTTCAATACGAAGACATTAGTGAGGATAACCCAAGTTAGTCATTTCAAAGCCTTTCCTCCATTAAACACTTATGGATGCAATGTAGCTCTCATTTTTATATGTCATGAAAATATCATCTACATACACCAAAATATATTCAACTTTGTTGCTAACTTTCTTGGCAAACAAATTTTTCGTCATCAAGATCATAATGTTTGAAGTTCGGTTTCAAAAAATATGCTCGGTTCACTTCTCATACCGGACTCATGGTGCTTGTGAGACATACAAGGATTTTCCAAACCACATACTTTTTCTTTCTTGACCCTTCGAAACAAATCCGTCTCATTGGGACATAAAAACATTCTCTTTAAGATCTCCATTCCAAAGAAATTAATGTTTACGTCCATTTGATGGACTTTCCAAATGTTACGACGACGAGGCAAAGAGTGTCCCTAAGCCCCATCCCCATTTTGCTATGTGGAAAAAATTATCCTCATAGTTGACCTCTTCCTTCTTGTGAAAAATATTTTACCAAAACCACTAGTTGTGCTTGCCAAGTGAGACATAAACTTTGTATGTTTTTTTCTTCTAGACCCACTTGCATCTATTGGTTTGGTTCCCAATGGAGGATCAGAGAGCTTCTGGGTACCATTATTTATAAAGGAATCATATTATTTACGTATGTCGACTTCTTTCAATTCAACATGAGAAGAGAGGATTCTTTGAAGGAATTTACCTCTAAATGCGCGTAGACAATTTTAGATTTCACAATCATAAGAAACATCCATATCTGTAATTAAATCGGAATCATCTACATCATCTCTCCATTTTCCCTGATTGTACTTCTTGTCACCAATATTTCCGACCTCATCCCAGGACACACTTTCAAATCTTTGTCAACAATTTTGGAGGACCTTTTGATATGGCGAGGCATTGGGTTGACTAAGGTGGGGCTGAATCAAGATTTAGTTTCCCATTTTTTTTCAATCACATCACTCAAAGTGTCATCGGTGGTAAGAGCTTCTGTGGGGGAGAGAGAGTGCTTAGAAGAATATTCATAGATTGATCGAGTATAGGAATACCACTTAAATATGAGGAATCACATTATCAAATACTTGAAATGAATTTTCATGTCTGAATCTATCCAAGCAATCAAGCTATCGCTCAACAACATTGTTAGTCTTCGAAGAGTCAAGAAACATCATATATCTAGATAGTACAAACTTCTTATTAACTTCTTCATAGAGGCAGAATGTTACGGAGGTATTTGAATACCCTATTAAGATACACTTACTGACTCTGTTACTTTAATTTTTTTCATTGCTAGTTAGGTATCAAGGCATGGCAGTGGAACCAAATGCCACGAGATGCTTTGCCAAAGGAATGTGACCATACCACATTTCAAAAGGAGTCTTGTTTCTAATAGAATTATATGGAAGCCTATTCTTTATATACAAAACACATAGAACTACGGCATCCCAAAACGTTAGTTTAAAGTTCTTGAAAAAACATCATGGAACACAACATATTTAAGATGTCCTATTCATTCTTTGTTACCTCCATTATGTTAGGGATTATAAGGCACGATTTTTAAATGTTTGATCCCATGTTGAAAAAGATAGTTTTTCAAAATAATTTTATGTATACACTTTTACGTTATAAGTGCGAATAGAGCCAATATGAGATTGTGCATCATTTTCAATCCATGCATGAAATTTCTTGAATATTTTAAACGTCAAATTTTCTCTTCCAATAAATAAAACCTAACACGTTACGGTGTAGTCATTAACAAATTTCATCATATATTTATTACCATTTGTAGCGATGACATGCATTTGGGACACATAAGTCTGAATGAAAAATTTCAAGTTTTCTATATCACGTGGAATAGGGAATAATGAAAATATTGTTTGACTGATTTCCTATAATACAAGCATTACATTGCTTAGAAGTCTCCTAGGAATTGTAGGAAAACAAGTGACACCATTTTTCAGCAGTAGGGATTGTCATAGTTCAAGTGTCCAAATCTAGCATGCCATAATATAATTTATGGAAATGTATCGTCATCATGAAATAATTTTATACAAATTTTTGGCCATGAGTAGAGGTACCTTGTAGCAGTGTTTATTCTTATTTCCCGAGTCAGAAAAGTGAGTTATTTGATGCTTTTGTGACCTCTACCTTGACATAAAATATATGAATTAAGTGTCATTGTTGGCGGATACGGACCAAATACAACAACTTTCTCCTTGGCTGCGAGAGAGGTGACCCAATCATGTACGAAAGTGCGGAAGATCGGGCGGTTGAAGACACGATGGTCATATTTAGATGGCTTGAGTTTTGACTTACCTAAAAAATATAATCCATCAGCATTGTATGTGAATTCTTCAAAAAAATATGTTAAAATTCGTGTGGCAATTTTCTCCTCAATCAAGAAACCAATCATCTTTCCATGAAGCAAATCAGAAGCATTGAAAAATCTTCAGTACTCCAATATTGAAATGTTCCACCAAATAGTTAGAGGATTAGTGCACTTTAGCTTTCCCTTAATCATTTGTTTTACCTTTGGCTTCATTTATTTCCTTTTCAATTATGTCCCAAGGAAACTTACCTATGGATGCATCATGTCCCATCCTACATTGCAACGTATGCAATGAAGGTCATACTTTTCTTCTTGGAATTTTTTATTTCCTTTGTTATCCTCTAGTAAATTCTTAAGTTGTGGGATTTTGGATTTAAGTCAAAGAAATCTAGAAGATGACTTTAAACCTACTTTAAACTATAGGATCTAGCCTTCCTAGGGTTCAAATAGGGCTCTCTCTTTGAATTTATCTTTGTTTGATTTACAAATGTTGGGCTATTTATGAAAATACAATTTGGTTTTGGTTTAAATGTTTTGGTGGAAAAAATCACTTGGAGGTAATATAGAGAGAAATCTACTTGTCCATTGGGCTATGGGCTAAATCAAACTAGAAGCACTAGAAATCGGGGCCAAAAAGGTACAAATATATTCGGGGAAAGATAGATAACCCTCGGATGTTGGGAAAGGTAGTTTTTTGTGAGGTGGTATAGTGGGATAAAGGGCATAAGGATCCTTTGATACGAGAAAATGGAAGTAGAAGGTAGAGATTGGCAGAGCAGAGAGAAATTAAGAATTCTCAACACGGAGAATTAGAAGAAAACATTAAAATTTCAACTATTTAAAGATAGGGAGCGATTTGACTAATCCTATAGTAATACTCCTAGTTACACATTGAGATAAAACAAACATAAAATAAATGCATGAAACTTTAGAAAAAGCAAACGGTGACAAGTAGGAAGTACTTCTCATCCAACTTATCACGGGGATCTGAATTATGATATGTTTGATCGGCTTGTCCGAGTTTGCTACTTCGAGTTCAAACACACAAAGCCTCCAATGTTCAACAAAAATGTCTATAATAAGTCCAACAATTTGTTCACCTTTGAATAATTCTGAAATTAGTATTTATACAAAGAAATATTACAAACATACTAGAATATTTCTAGGAATAACTTTGGGGAAAAAGAAAATATCATTACATAATAAAAGGAATAGTTTCTTAACAAACTAGCAAGCTGTTGTCTTTTATCCAAAATAATTAGAACTATTTTGCTACAAGGGCTTTAAAAATTTGCTTATGTGTCTTTCTTGTTGGTACTTTAGATATTTTTGTGCACTTAACACTATTATGATACTCTTTCATCATGATAATATTTAACCTAATTATCTTAAATGCTGATACTCTTTGACCATTATTTTTACTTTTTTACTATAATGAGTATCTTTTAGCAGTACAAATCCAATGACTGTCTTCTCTCTTTTGACTATCTCTTGGTAAATTTTTCAATGTTTTTACATTTATCTTACATTAATCCTGGAAATTTTTTCCACTCTTCTCTTGTTGGAATTTCGACATTTTGATTTAAAGTTTTCATTAGCCTCTTGTGTATTTTGAAAAAGTAGGCTTGATGACAAAGGGGTGCTTAATTTCATGTTGTAGAAAAAATAAATCTTCAGTACTGTGAAGTAAAACTTTGCACAGCTGAGGTGCCTTGTGCTAGTGGCTTGTTTACTTGCTCTTTAGAAAACTCCTTGATCTTCTTGTCATGGTCCTTGTGTGGCATAATCTTTTCATTGAACACATGTATGTCTGGTAAGCCCTTTCCTGCAGGATTTGTATGTTTACCATGATCTAGTTATGGAAAGGTTCATTGTTTCATTTATCTTCAAGGTTGTTCATTAAGTTCTTTTTAATGTGAGCATCTTGATTTTCAATATTGTCTCTGTCATGTGCGATATACGCAATTCTTCAAGTTCTTCCCTAGTTCTTGCTGTTTAAAAATGTAATAAGTTTTAAAGCTTGTGTAGGCTTATCAATCAACTCATATTTTGTCTTCTGTATCTCTATTTGGGGTGCTAATAGCAGAGTTCTTTCCGCTCATATATAACACAATTGAAGGCCATTGATTATGAATGGCTTCAATTATGTTAGTCCAAATATGATTTTTAATATATGAATTTTCTTTCTGTGAAAGTCAATTCTTTTGTAAATTCTTGAAATTTGCTCTCCCAATATGATCGCTTTTTCTCATGAGTTCGACATTGATACGAGTTTTCTTATTTTCCCTCTCAATATTTTCAATTATCTTATTCGGTCTATTTATTTCACTGTATTTAAAAACATGTCTTCCATAGCCTTGATAATACATTTGGCTTCATCGGTGTGTTGTACATTCGTAGTAGAATAGTACGCTGAGTGAAGTGGTGAAATTTGAAGTCAACGGCAACGCGGTTGAGTGGGCCCCGCTCAGTAGTAATTTCTCTCCTAAAGTAGAGGGAAATGATGTAGTAATGTTCTGGGATGAGCTGTAGGAATTGTGGGAATTTATGCTTCTTTTACGGTCTCTTTCTCTTGGACAAGTTGGTACATTTGTGTTTCCATCTACCTGATTTGTACTCAATTTAAGTATGAGCTCCATCATTTCCTCTTTTTCACATTGATCCTGGAGGATTTCCTTCGTTTTGTGGATGCTCACTTTGAGGAAGCTTGAGATTTTCCTCAAAGCTATTATGTCTTCATTATTTTCTTGATTAATAGTTCCCTTTGCTTGGATATTTGAGGATCATATCCCACACAGAAAAACCTAGTTCCTCTAATACTTTGATCCTTGAGTCCTTGGCATAAAGTGATGCTTTATTAATCTTCCTCTTGATCACATATTAAGTATGGTATTTTGAAGTTTATTGGCACTCATTGCTTTGGTTTCAGGTGTAGAATACAACATTTCGAGGAGTCTGTAGTGGAACTCAATATGGTCCAGCTTATGAATATTCTGTGTCTACCTCAAGGTCCACCTTTTTATAGTCTAATACTGTTTTAGGTGCGGAGGTAGTAGGCTTGTAAAAATGACATCATCATTTTATTCTTTGGAATAGTCAAATGTTGATAATAACCTATTCTTATTTCTAGACTTCATACTTGAGAAATTGAGGATATATTTGTCCTTATCTCCTGTTATTTTCTTAATTAGCTTATACCTTTCCTTGATGTCCAAGTCCTTTTCCTCAGTGGTTGTGGGGAAGAGGCTTCCATGCTTTGTTTCTTCTTAAACATCTATGTGTCATTCTAATTGGATGTTTCATTTTCTATTTCCATAAGTGTTTCATTGATTATGGTTGTTGCTATATCATTATTGGTCACTTAGACATCTATCTCATCAACATCAATTTTTATTTCTCCTTATCAGCTGAACTATGTTTAAGCCTTTTTTTATAGATTATTTTAAATTTGGTCTTAGTTTTTGTCTGCTATGTAACCTCCTTCTCTTATGACTCTCTTTATTGATGTTTCTGGTTGTTTGACAACTCACAAAATTGATATTTGTTCCTATTTGGCTTGCGCACTCTACCCAGTGTTTTTCACTCCATTCCATTTGATTTGAAAACTTTTCTATTTTGAGGCTTGGACTCATGGATAAAAGGTGTTAATTTAAACTTCACCCTTAGCTAGATTAAGATCCCTTGTGGATCATAATTCCATGGAAAACTTTCATCAAATCTAAATTACGATAATTTCTTTGCTATTTCCTTTTATGCATCTACGTGGTTGATTATGAATGGCCCAACTTGATTCTTCAACTTAAAGCTAGGTCTTCTTTTTAAAATTTATATAATGTTAATTGAATACGCATTGAGAATTTTTCTAAGATATTCAAGTGCAAAAATTCTCATACACATGCTTGGGCAACTTGTAGGGTAACAAGTTTGCACAAAATCCTTAATTAGGTGTGTTTTTCATAAAGGTACCAATCTCCAACTTTGTTATGCTCGAAGAAAATTTGTAATATTCTTTTCATTTTCATTGATCCTAGGTTGTTTTGATTTGTTTAATATGCTCATTGTTGGATGCAAAATAGTTTTTTGAAAACTGCGAGTAGTGGAATCATTTGGATTCTTTTCTCGGTAATATTAAGTCCAAAAGGTAATTGATAAAGGATTTCCTTCTACATCCATATTTTCAAATAAATTGGGAACATGCCTTGAGAGAATAAAATCAAATGGAAAGATAAGATGAATATCGAAAAACTCCTTAATAGGTAATTTAGTGAGCTGGTAATGGATGGCATACGCTGCACGGAAACCAACATAGTCAAAGATGACTACGGAGGTTGACCGGGGAGTTATGGTGGACAGGAAACCAAGAATATATTCATCGGTACTCATCTGTAAAATATCCAAGGATAAAAGATAGCATAGAGATAATATTTCTACCACCTTCGGGGAAATTTAGATGTGGAGTATGGAGGATTTATCTTTGGAATGTCGACATGAGAAGGCATAAAGTCTGAAAGATCATGAACCTCTTGGAAATCTATGCCAAGGTATAAGCGAGTTAGTTCATCTATAGACAAGGGGAATTTGCTGGGGATCGGTTGTAATTGAAGCATTTGATTAATTGACTAGGTTGTAATGGTAAAAATTATTTTCTTTTTGCATTGCTATAGCCTTTTGACACGGCTCATGGAATTTTTGATAAATTAAAGTGAGTTCTTTATGAGGAGTGAGTCAATGGGGACTATATACTTAGGGAAAATGGGTTTCCCCAAGTGGAATATAATCTTTATCTAGATATTTTTTCATAACACCGATTGTGTATATCTAGCAGTCGCTTTCAACTAACGAAGTGCATGATTTACCTATTTCAAGACCAAAAAAAAGTAATGTTTTGTTAGCAACCACGGAGTGGTTGAAGGGGATTTACTGTTGTAGTAGATTTGGCGATGATGGGGGTAGGCTTGGGAGCTTTGGATCCTTGAGACATAGGTGTTTGGATCCTACAGTGCCTTGTGCTCTACTTCTTAGTCATTTGAATGCTTGCTAGAATATTAGAATGTTGTGAACTTTTATTTTAACAAGAAAGCTAAAAAAATTTAGATTTAAGGATGGCTTCTTTTGGGATTTTCCCGATTAAGTTGCTCTGAGGATGTGAAAACTAGCATAAAGAAACGGAAGACAAGATTTTTTGAGTCGGTTTGATTGAAAAAATATGTTTTCAAGGTAATTAAGAGGTTTTAACTATTTTAGATCCTTAAATTTGATCTTTAGATTGTAAAATTCGAGGAATTTTGAGAAACTTTAAAAGGCTTAAAATGGAAAACGGGGTTTTACGAGAAAATTTTGTCAAGAGTTTGGCCTCTTTTTTAGTATTTGTTAGGAAGTTTGGTTTGGTGAATTTATTAACGAAAAGCACAGTTACATTAAATATTGTTTAAAATTGAATATGCGGGCTTCAATTGTCGAAAAATACTAATTATAGGTATTTGGCTTTTGAAAATGGTTTGGGGCTTTCAATTGATTTTGAGGAGTACATGTGACTTTCCCGGAGCGGCGAATAGCTCCTTAAATGGTCTTCGATAATTGGAAATTCTTATGCAGTTCGAGTTTACGGGGCATAAATCGGCGATCGGGGATTGAAAATTCTTAACTCGGTTGGAAATATTGATTTCAAATGCGTGAATGCATGCAAAAATAGATGTATCAAAGTTTTTAACCTTTAATTTTAATCTCCATAAATGTCATTAATGCGAGTCTAGTCAATGGAGGGAGGTGGTTCCGGAGCTTTGAAACGAAACGGAAGCCTGAGTTATCACATGCTGATTGAAGCATTAAGTGGTTTTATTCTCAAATGAATGGGATCGAATAAGAAATCACCATGTAGCACGGAAGAAATGGGCAATACAACCCATTTCACGTTCATTTTTCATTGGGCGGACGATTAGTTTTTCCTTGTGATATTAATCTAGGGTCGTTGGATCTAGGATTCGGGCCTGAAGGGTCAATATCAGCCTTTTAAAAGGTACGTAGGAATGGTGGGACCTCGGGTCTTCATTGGGGCTGAAAACATTAAAAAACCTTTATAAAATATACATTGGATTAAAGGTTTTATATACATAAAAAGGGTTTTATGTATATGGGCGGGGGGAGGTATAGGCATAGTTTAAACATATACTGTAGTCCAAACAATATAAAGCGTGAGGCTTTATATAACATGGCGAGAATATGGATAGGAGGCGGGGTTAATGTTTACTTAAAAAAAAAACCTTAGTTTATTTGAATCAACATTGGATTATAAGTTTATACGGGGAAGAATTAATATATACATTGCAAAGGAGTTATTATATAGTATTAAATCTTTGTGATTTAATAACTATAAGGGGCAGGATATTTATTTAAAAAGTTAGTTTGATACCAAAAGGGCATTTTATTTGGGTTTTAATTTAACATGTGTGTAATAACATTGGTCCAAAATCTTTGTAATAGTGGGTTTTTTGCGGGTATTTAGATATAGGGAATTAGATAAATAGGATAAGGCTTTATTTATGGATTTAATAAAATAGGTTAAAGTTAATATGAAAGGATAGAGTGTACAAAAAATACATAATCACTAAGTAAATTGTAAAAGTAAAGAAAAATCTCATCTTTTTATCATGTCACCAATACTTAGGATAAAGTAGTTTTGAGGGTTATTATGTTCTTAGAATAAAGTTAATTAAATGGGTTTTATCTGTTTCATTAAGTAAGAATGAGTCTTACTTATGAAAATGAGTTAAAATGTATGAATGAAGGATAAATAATGGTAAATGGAAATTTAACATAAAATTCAACATTTTCAACTAACCAGTCATCGAGCCTTGGGTCAGTCCCAACAAAAGTTAGAGAATGCTGCGAGCTTTGTTTGGTGATAGTTTAGGGCAGATACTTATAGGGGAGGGGGAAATTATTGGTTTGGAATTATTAATATTACATGCTTTCTTCCACTTCCTTCTACCTACCCAACATTACTCTAACATTTTTTCTTCCTTTTGGCAGTGCATTTAGGCTTGCAACCTTGAAACATTTTATACTTTCAAAGCAATAAACTATTTAAATCTACCTTAGTTCATACGAGGGTTCGGATTAAGCTGACTGATCTCTTCATTATTCACTACCTATCTGCGGTTGTGATTAAATTTGTCCCAACAAATCCTTTACTCACTCATATCTAAAACATGAAATTGAAAACATGACAAGTCAAAATTAAATGTTTAACTTTATCGTTTGGATTATAAATTTATTGACACTCTACCTGTAATTATTTATTTCATGAGAAAAAAGTAGTGGCATTTGGACTTGCTCACTTTCGGGTCTTATTCTTGTCTTTTTCTTTTTTGAGGTCTATATTTTTTTAAGTCCTTTGATATTTTTTAGAAATTTTTACCCTCTTTTTGATTTATTATTATTATTATTCAAAATATGGGAAAACAACTTGTAGAAAGCAAGGTATGTACATATTTTACAAGACTATCAAAAGTCAATTCAAAATTATGGATCCTATGTTATAGGACCCTACTTATTCCACCATTTTATAAAATTATTTCTTCCTCTTCCTCTTGACCCAGCTCTTCCTCTAGAAGAATATTTTTGCATCATTCTTCTCTCTATGTACGAGACACCCAGCTTCTTAAGAAGACCCATGTGTTGTATTTTCCCAAAGTACTTCTCTCTCTTAGGAAAATTCTTCTCAAGGGAGTCAAAGGAACCACTCTCCTTGAGAATTTCACTTTCTTATAATAACTCAAGATAATGTGAATAAGTGGGATATAATTCATGTGAAACTATGAGAGGAATGTGCATTTCAACACAGAGTGGTTTATATCATGCATATGGTTGTTACTTCGATGCTAAAGCAAGAGGGTCAACATTTTTCAATTCAAGACTAAACAATTTAATCATCAATTGGACAACTTCAAGTTTACGGTGTGAGCCATACAATTCCTTCAAATTCTTTAAGGCATAAAAAATATTTGAGAATGGTGAAATATGGCAACTCGGCTCTTCATTTACCAATTTTTCAATAAAGGCATAGGCCTTCTTTTGTTCTTATTTTCCCAAATGGAAATATCTTTATTTGAATTGGTATTTGCGGGTGCATTATCTCCTTGTAGCTACAAACTCCTCTCCACCACACATTAAAACTAAGGAGGTGTGTTTTATTCACCTTGACCATTCCAAGTATTTCTCTTTTCTAGAGAGAAGTACTCCAACAATTGATATCAATGAATCCATTTTAAGCTATGTGTGATGTGGCAGAAAAAATGTATTGGGTTGACTATGGATTCAAAAAAATGTAAAATGGTACCAATTCCAAAATCATATGAATATCTATATTTCATTGTAAAATTTAAATAAAAGAATTGACATCTACTCGTTGTAAAGCTTAAATGAAAAAAATTTTACACTTTTGATGAATTGTGGGCTTGTTTTGAATTAAATATTTGTAAACATTAACAATGTTGTAATTTTCTATTAAATAATATTTTTATTGTTTAATATTACTAGCCTAGATCCATCTAACTCACGGATCTATCATCATGAGAGGATCAAATCTCTCGAGGTGCAAACCTATTTTTTGAGTGCAAAACTTGAGGAAAAGGTTGCACCAGAAGCAGGTGATCCTCGATACATGATAGAGCTAGAGTTAGATGGATCTAGGTTGGTTCCGATCGGAGGCATCAGCGTCACATTTTTTTGATTATTAAAATTTTTTGTAAATTTTTGAGATGTAAGATGGATCAAACCTAGTTTGATCCGTGTGCGCTGCTTAAGAAAATCTATCGAAGATATGATTAATTTTATCGAGTAATATGTAAATATATCAAATATTAATATAATCATTTTAAATATGCTAAATATTTCGAGATTAACTTGGTCATTTTAATTTTAAATTTTCTTAGTTACCTCGAGTTTTTTGACATGATAATTATTGTTAATAACTATAATGATGAGAAAATGATGAAATATTTTTTTTAAATGCAAAGTGACAATAATAGTGTTGAAAGATAGAAAATGTGAATAATAGAACGTACTCATGTTACAATCAATCTCAAACTATTTTCTTCTACTATTCTTATTTCCTCCTTCTTAGTTTTATTTTATCTTTTCATATTGATTATATGAAAAAAAGAAAATTTAAATCATAAACCATTGAAATCTTCAGCTCGTCTGTTGTAGTAAACATGATACCTTGTCTCTCTTGCTCTCCAATATTAATAAGCTTAAACTACTATAACACAAAAAATCAATCTACATTGTTAATAAATTTTTGTGCTTACTTTTCAAATCAATGCATATTGTTAATCCAATCACTTTAAATATTAATGTACAGTCCACCACTGTCCAATTACATAAAATCATAAATCAACATATACATTGAAATCAATGCATTGTCTGACAATCAAATAAGATTAGAAAATAACTACATTGAAATCAATGCACCTAATGCAATCGATCAAATAAGATTAGAAACCAACATCTACTGCTGAAATCAATGCACTTACTCAAGGCAATCAAATACCTAGGATTAGAAATCGCCATCTACCACTTTGAAATCAATGAATTTAGTGCAAACAATAAAATAGTATTAGGAATAATCTACATTGAAATCGATTGCATCTAGTCACAAACAATCAAATAGTATTTAGGAATCTTCACCTACCTTTAAAGTGATACATCTGATGCAAGTAATCATATATCATTAGAAATAAATATCTACACTAAAATCAATGCATCTAGTGAAAATAATCAAATAGGATTATAAATCACCATCTCACTTAAATCAATCCTATCTAGTCTTGAGAAATATTCTTCCCTCTCTCCACCCTCCATCCATATCTATATCCCGAGTCCATCTCTTTTTTTTGTCTCTATCTCACCCCACTAAACACACATGCTCTCGCACTCCATATATATCATTCTCTTTGTCGATCACCCTCTCTCCCCATCTCTCTCTTCTTCCCTCTCTTCCCCTTCTCTCCCTCTCCCCCGCTAATATCTCTCTTTCCTCCTTTTGTCCTCTCTCTCTCTCTCTCTCCATCTTCCTTATCACTCACTCTCTCTCCCTCTAGGAACCAAAATCTACATTGAAATCAATGCATTTACTCGAAGAAATCAAATAGGATTAGAAATCGCTATCACATTTTTCAAATCAATGCATTTCTGCCAAACAATCAAATAGGATTAGAAATCATCTACATTGAAATTAGTCTATCTAGTGCAAGTAATCAAATGTAATTATAAATCGTATCTAAATTGAAATCAACACATTCAACGCAAGAAATCAAATTGTATTAGAAATCACCACCTACTGCCAAAATCAATGCATCTAGTGCAAGTAATCAAATATCATTAGAAATAAATATCTACACTAAAATCGATGCATCTAGTGAAAATAATCAAATAGGACTAGAAATCATCATCTCCACTTATATCAATCCATCTAGTGCGAGAAATATTCCTCCCTCTCTCCACCCTCCATCCATATCTATATCCCCCTCCATCTATTCTTTTTTTTCTCTCCATCTCACCCCCCTAAATATGCGCTCTGCGTACTCATATATATCAATCTCTTTTTCCAATCCACCCCTCTCCCATCTCTCTCTTCTTCCCTCTCTTCACCTTCCATCTATATCTATATCTTCCCTTCTCTCCCTCTCTCCCATTAATATCTCTCTTTCCTCCCTTTGTCTCTCTCTCTCTCTCCATCTTCTGCTCTCTCTCTCTCTCTCTCTCTCTCTCTCTAGGAAACCAACATCTACCTTTGAAATCAATGCATTTACTCAAATAAATCAAATAAGTTAGAAATATATCTACAGAAATCAATGCATTTGATGCAAAAAATCAAATAGGATTAGAAATCATCTACATTGAAACAATTCATCTAGTGTAAGTAATCAAATATAATTATAAATCGACATCATAATTCAGACTCAGCAAATTGATGCAACCGATCAAATTGTATTAGAAATCACCACACTACACTAAAATCAATGCATCTAGTGCAAATAAAAATATCATTAGAAATAAATATCTACACTAAAATCGTGCATATAGTGCAAATGATCAAATAGTATTATAAATCACCCATCCTCACTTATATCAATCCATCTAGTGTCAGAAATATTCTTCCCTCTCTCCACCCTCCATCCATATCTATATCCCCCTCCATCTCTTCTTTTTTTTCTCTCTATCTCACCCCCCTAAACACACACACTCTTGCAATCCATATATATATCAATCTCTTTGTCAATCCCCTCCTCTCCCCATATCTCTCTTCTTCCCTCTCTTTACCTTCCATCTATATCTCTATCTTCCCCCTCTCTCCCTCTCTCCCCATCTTCCTTATCACTCACTCACTCTCTCTCTCTCTCCACCTTTCTCTCTCTATTTATTTCTTCTTACCTCTCTACCCCTCCCCCTCCAAGTCCATCTCTCTTTCCCTTCCTCTCTCCCTCTCATCCTCTCTCTTCCTTCCTCTATTTCCTTTCTCTCCCATCTCTCTCTCCCTCTCTCTCTCTTCACCCACCAACTATGTTACTATATCCCTCCCTCTCTCCTTATATCTCCTTCTCCCCCTTATCTCCCATCTCTCCTTATTTGTCTCTTTATCTCATCCCCAAACATACACACTCTCTCTCTGTCTCTCCTTATGTATCCTTCTCTCTCTCTCCACGCTTCTCACTCTCTATATTTCTTATTTCCTACATCTCTCTCCCTCCAACTCCATCTCTCTTATTGATCCCTCTCTCCTCCTCTCTCTCAAGTCCTCTCTCTCATCCTTCCTCTCTGTCTCTCTCCCCTAAATCCTTCTCTCTCTCTCTCTCTCTCTCTCTCTCTCTCTCTCTATCTCTCTCTCTCCAATACTCTCTCTTCCCCCATCACTCTCCTCCTCTCTCTCATCCTTCCTCTCTTTCCCTTTCTCTCCCACCTCTCTCTCTCTCTTTTCCCTCCAATCCTCTCTCTTCCCCCATATCTCTCTCTCTCTCTCCTAATCCTCTCTCTTCCCCCACCCCCTTTCTTTCTCTCTCTCTTTCCACCCTATCTCTTACAAATACATTACGATATCCTCCCTCTCTCCTTCTCTTCCTTCCTCCTCCCCTTCTTTTTATACATCTTACTTTGTCTCTTTATCTCACCCCTAAACATACACACTCTCTCTCCATCTCTCCCTTATCACTCTCTCTCTCTATTTCTTTACATATGTAAACTAATGAACATAAATATTCGTAAATATAAAGCATATTATGGAGTAAATATGAGAAAAGAGGTTTTATTTACTTACCATACCTCTAGTTAATTTATATTTTATTTATTTACCACATACCCTTTTATTTACTATAGTATTTGGCCCATAGTATATAATTGTATTTTTTATTTATAATCCTATTTGATATATTATTATTTATTTCCTACTTTATGCCTCTTTTATATTTATTTATTTACCATACCTCTTTATATCTATTTTATATTTATTTATTTATTTATCATACTTGTTTATACCTCTTTTATATTTGTTGTTTACCCATGGTATTTGGCCCATGAAATTATCACATTTATCACTCGGGTTTTCCTAAGTTGTGTAAAGGAAAAGTATACAGAAGTTAACCACAAACCAACCTTTTAGATGCGAATCTGCTTGATACGCATCAGAGAGGAACTCTCTCTTTATGATTTATCTTTGTTCTTTTAAGGTTTTAGGCTAGTTATAGATTCAGTTTGTTTTTGGGAAAATGGTGGAATCCACAAACTAGGGCAAGGTTGAGGGCTTTAGTCCATTGGGCTATGAGTCTAAAGGATGGCTTTCACGGATTTCTTTTAAACACAAGATGGTATTACGGAGCCAGATAGCTAGGCAGAGAACAATCCTTAAAATTTAAAGTGGATGGATGGTCTAAGCGGGGATGAAAGGCAATTAAGAATCTTTCACCAATTTCAATAGAAAAGATAAATGACTACAAGCAAGAAGCGATGAAGGATTCTTTATTCCCTGACAATCAACAATGTTTAAATCGACCAAAACATGAGCAATTAGAGGAATTCATGCTTATAACTAATCCGAGAAGAAAACATCAAGAATAATGCATTTGAGAAAAGCAGGTGCAATTAAGCAAATTGACGTTCAATCCTTTATGTAACTATTAGGAAAGCGGATATGATGATAGCATAAACTAAATCCCAAATTTAAACACAAGGGTTGGAAAACTTATTGGTAAGTCCAACACATGAATCTGCTATGACAAGTCCGATTAGCTAAAGCGTCATCGATGCAAGCACAATCAAATTTGTCCAAAAGCTTTTTTATTACGAAAACCTCAATGTTCTGACTGATAATAGAATCCACCCTTCAAAACTCTCTTTGAAGGCTTATTTATACAAACATAATCGCAATCTTACTCTATCATAGCCAATAATTCAAGTGCCGATTTAAAGCATATTTTCAACAAACAAGGAACCCATGGTCTATTAAATAGAATAATGAATAACTTGGTGATGTCTTGTTCCTTTCTTCATGGACGTGCTAAGGATAAGTGCTCAAAATAGGGCTACTGTCTTTGTCCCTTTGCGTATTCTTTTTTAACTTGTTGAATACTCTTTCTTCTCACGGATACTCTTTGACCTTTCATCGATACTCTTTCATCTTTGCATTTCTGTTTTTACCATTTACTCAATAGTAAAGATAAACTTTTATCACGACAACATTTCCATTTCTAAGCCTTCCTTCCACCATGATCATACGGTATCATTGTTCTTGAGCTTCCTTAAAGTTTCATCGGCTTCGGTAAGTTTTATAAAAAGTGGGCTCGTTGAAATATATATTTTAATTCATGCTCCGGATGAAATAGATTCCTCCTTTTCCTCAATACTCTTCCCGAGTTAGTGATATGAGTTACGTGAGCTAGTAGAACCTATATTAGTAGAACCTATCTGTTGTATTTTTTTAGCATGAGCTTGGATTCTTTTCTCATAGGTTTCTAAGTCTACTATTTTGATCCTGCAATGACGTAGGTTTTCCTTCCAAATCCTTTGTCAATCGAGCTTGAAACTTTTCTTTCGACGTTGATATAGACCAAAATATCAGTACACTTTCTTTCTAGATTTTGCATGAAAGTCCTCTTGGTGAAAATTCTCTTTGCTTCCAAACTACACCTGTTCTGTCATCAATTCTAATAGTACTGGTATTGTTGTTTTTGTTAAAATTCAAAAGTTTGAATATTGGTAGACGACTACGCTTGCCTCTTAATTCATGTCTAGTTTTATTTATTTCCTCTTGAGCTATCTTGACTAACTCATTACGCTCCAAAAATAGCTTGGATATGGAAGGTAAATATCTCTTATTAAGTTAATGATGTTGTCCCAAAGAATATCATTTATTTCGTTGACTTTTCCGGTGAAAGATCTTTTTGCAAAGCCTCAACAATTTCTCCAATCTTTTTATTTCCTAGAGTTTGTCGTATTTGTCTTTTTGGATGTGTCATAATACCACTCAATTTTGTTAATTGTAATTTTGTTTTCTTGGAGTTCTGTGACCTTTAGCTGCAAACTCTCCATCTGTTTAATTAAATCCTCGAATTCAAATTAGAAATGTTTATTTGGTTGTTTGTTGTCTGTAGTTGTAGTACCACATTCTTTGAAGCACAGCGAGAATTTCTGTTCTTGCAACGCTTTCCAACTCCTTCTACCTTGTTTCATTTAGTCGCTCTGTCAAATTCAAGAGCAACTCCATCATTTCTTCTTGTGAATTTCCTTTTATTACTTCCTGTGTCGGGGGTGCCTTGAAACAGTATTTTGTTATTTTCTGATCTTGTTTATATCATCCTCTTTCTTTTTATCGATTGCCTCAATACCTTTAGTGTCTTTGGGATTGTGACCAAACCAATGATGATCTCTTCTAGAGACTTTATTCTATTGTCCTTGGCATGTGAGGAGGCCCTTTCAATCTTCAATGTTGCGGTAGTATTATTCAAGGAATCTTGTAGTGTTAAAGTTTGCCATGGCTTTGTTGGTGAGAGTAGAATAAACCATTTCCCTTTGTTTGTCTATGAAATATCTGATCCAAGGGATGGATATCCTTTGCTAACACTTCAAAATTTGTTGATGTGTCTGTTGCTGAAGTTGGCTTTGGCACCTTTGCTTTGAAGTAGCTCATTTGCATTTTACCTTGTGACGGATCAAATGCGACATCAACCTTTAATACCGATTGTGAGGAGCATGTTCATATCTTGATCGTAGACCTTCATTTCAATGGTTCATTCCTTGTTTTGATATTAATGAAGGTTTTCTTTATGTCTCGTGCTCTTTGTCTTAGGCGGTGCGAAAGATACTTGAGTGCTGGAGAGTTGCTTTTGTATCCTTTACGGCTTCTCTATTTGTTTCCTGCGTACACAATTTCTTTGACTATCTTCCTTGCCATCATCAAATATTTCATCTATGATCTCTACATACGGAGGTAGATCAGACTTGTGTTTTTAGCTTGATAGACTTGTGGGGCTCCTTTTGAAGGTGTGGTATCGAACTAGCCTCTTTTTCCCTATTTCCACATTCAGTGGGTTGCATACGTAGACTTGGTTGCTGTTGGTGTAGGGCTTCCGAGATGGTTCTGGTGCTTTGGAACTTTGTGATTTTTCTGCCATGACTAAGGTTTAATTACCTGGTATAGGTTCTTTCCTTTACCTTTAGGCCTCTGTTGCTCTTGATGGTACATCTTCTGTAGAGCTTGTTGTAGAGTGGTGAGAAGATGTATAATATAAAGTGCACATTTGATCATATGCTTCTAGGTCAAATTTCTTCTCAACATCTTTCATAAGTTTATTCAATTTGTAGCTCCACTTCCCTCTTCAATATGTTCTTTAACCCATTCATCTTGATTTGCTCTTGTTCTATGTCGGGAATTACATGATGTATATGAGAGATGACTTATTTTTAACCTTCTTTCTAAAACGGAAACCAAAGGGGTCATAAAAGGGACCCAACGGAAAGATGTCTGGAATTTTTTTCTCTGACATGCTCTGTTCAGCATCTTTCAGCCTTCCTAGAATTGCAAATGAAAGGACCCTAGCGGCTTTTGATCCTTAAGCATTGCTTTCTTCTTTACATTGCGAAATGGATTACATCTGAGTTATTCATCTGTCTAAAGTATTCCAAAAGCAAAAATTCTCATTGGTACATATCTGGGTAACTTGAATGGATGCCAATTCACATCCATAAATCTGACTCTTGTATGGTTTTGGTACAAGTACCAATCTAACTTTGTAACTCTTTGACAATTGCGGGGTCTTTCTGGATAATCTCGGTACTAAGCACGAGGGGAGAAACTCTTGTTAACAAGGTGTAGCCGGGATGTACAATGATCAATGAATTGAATAAGAGTAGGGAGAATCGAGAGGACAAATGAATGATGGGGGACCAAAAAATAACGGACACGGGATTACCTTTAGCATCAAGATTTCACAGGAGAGCAGGGAAAGGGAATTTGTCGAGTGATAAGTATGGATAATGTAGAATACAAATTTTTGAAAACCTTTTCATCATCTAGCCTTAAAAATTGATCATGGATTTTGTTGTGGCAATGGAAAAACGTAATCATACTTAATCTCGGAGGCTGAGGGGGTAAAGATAGATAGCAAAGCCGGAGATTATCTCGTACATACTCAACGGTATTAAAATCCTAAGACAAAAGATATTACATTCACAATAAGCCTTCCCAATTGATTGAAAAAGTAAAAACCATGAAGTCCCTTTTGGGCGATGCTCGGAGTAACATGAAGTAACGACACATTGCTTTCAATTTCTGCAGGTTAGCGATCTTGGTTTTCTCAATTAGCCTTCAGGATAAGTGCTAATTACATTTACCGCGCTCAAATTGTAACATAGCATTGATAGCACAGTGTGATAGGGGAACGAACACTTTGATCGGGAGCTAATACGGCTCTTTGTGCGGGATCATAATTTGCATGACAATAATGAATGATTTCGGGAAAAGCGTGGCCATATAGAATAAAATACCTTGGGAGATTGAATTCTAACCCCTATAAGATCTTGCCCCAGTGTTCGTCTCTGCTGACAGAGGCTCAAACGAGGACTTTCATCGAAATGGGATAACTGTTGGAAATCTTCATCTATGAGAGGCAGTAGTCTAAATCTCGGTGAGGAGCATTCAAAGGAGTGACATTTCGGCGATTGGGGCCTCCATTTTGGTTCTTGTGGATTCAAAATGGAGGTTTTCGGTTTTCTTATGAATGGACGGGATATCGACAAGAGAAATTGGAACACGTTGGGGTTTGGAAGCAAATTCACGGGTTTTAAATCTTCAATGAGGACTCGGGGAGGACTTTTGACATTTTTTCGAGGAGAAAAACACGGAAACTAAGCTTAACTTGCGGTCGGGCGCGGAATGATAAATGTTTTGTTTTTAATGAAGCGGTTCTTCAACGAGTAATGAACAATGGCGGGGACGTTGCTAATGCGGCATTGAGTTACGAGTAATTTGGTGTATTTGCGGTGAAATTTGGTCACCGGCGGGAGCTTAGTCTCTTTCGGAAACTAAAAATGACTGAAAAAATGCGAAAAATGGCTTGTTACAAATTGAAAAGGGTTTTTGTCGTTTTCGAGGTGATGACGTCATTTTGACGTACGGGAGCTGACGTGAGAGTGGGGTGGCGGTATGCGGTAGGCGGTCGCGTGGCCGCCACCAGCTTTTGGATGAGGGCGGTAAAAAACGCGATGGCGGCGATTCCACGGGACGCTTGCCACGTGGAATCTTCTGAATGTGATCAAAAACCGCCCACTCCCCGACGGCTAAATAACTCACGGGATGGGCGGCGGGATTGATCGGGACCATTGATCAACGGAGGATGATCGACGGCTGGAGGATGGAAGAACTTGTCGGCTTCAAGGTGGGCCCGTCGGGGGTTTAAAGGTTTTGCGTGTAATCCGTCACCCGGGGAGAAGTTAATAGGCGGGGAATGGTTGATGGTGGTCCAAATGACTAATTAACCGAGTAATTTATGAAATGGATCGTGGCGGAGTTTGGCAATGTGAAATGGCACGTGGACGAACACGGTGGCATAAACTCCCGCGGAGTTTATTAATATGTTTTGATATTAAACACTTGTCGCATGTCTAAAGGTTTTTGTATATTTTTTATTATACGATGAATAAATTAATATAATCAATTCATCATGGGGCGAGATGTATATATAAGGCTATAGTTTTTACCAAAGAAGGGCTTTATAAAGCGAGTGCCTTTAAATGTGCGGGACTATATATACTTTGGTAAAACATTATAATAAGAGGGTTTTGGGGATATTTATTAGAAAAGGGAGTTATATACATAGGAAAAGGGATTTCACTAGGGAATTAATATAATAAAGTTAAATGTTAATATGATAAAGGACAAAGGAAAATCAAAACACCTTTGTGCATCTAAGAAAGTGAAAACTTATGAAGTAAATTGCACATTTTATCTTCAACACTTAAACTTAGAATAACAAGTTGTTTTGAGGAATTTTGTGGAATGTTGCATCGGTTTTAAGTAAAGTAAGTTTTACTTAGGAAAAGTTAAGATGGAAGATAACAATCATGGATTATTTCAAGCGCTCGGGTCTTTTTTGATCATTAGGCGGTAGGAGTCCGGTCCCTCCAGTCAAGGAAATGCCGCGAGCCCCGCTGATCTCAATTACCTTGAGAATGCTGGGGGGAAATTAGTAAAACTCTTGAGGGGAAAATGATGAGGGAGGTTAATGATTTTGACTTTGCTAGCTGTGATTTTCCGATTATTTCTTGCTTTAGTACTTGTGATGAGAGTAAGGGATCAACCAACATGGCGACACCATTCATCGGATAACACTTTGTAGCACCATCTACCTACCTATCCACTTAACACTACCATTTTGTCTTCTTTATTAGAATTGCATTAGACTTGCAAACCCTTTTCAATCTTTCTTTTTTTTACAAGGCAAATCTATCTAATTCTACCCTTATTACATCCAAGGGCCTCAGATCTATTGTTAAACTGCCTTATTCACTCTACCTAACTGCCTCACCAGATTAAACATTTTAGCTGAATTTTTATTCTACAATCTATAACATGAAATTGAAATATGACTAAGCAGAAGTTTAGGTTTGACTTATTCATGAATTGTGGCAAAGTTCTAATTTGCACACAATTGTTTTATTACAGCAGATGAAAAAAGTAGTGGCATTTAGACACACACTTTCCTTGGCCTTTCTTTTTGCTTGGGGTTCATTTCTTTCTCTTTTTGACCATTTTTATTCTTTTTACCCTTTGATCTTTCTTTTAGGGTATACACTCTTTACATTTTTTAAGAATTTTTTGATTTTTTGGTTTTTTAAGAATGTATGAACACCTTTGCTCAAGTAAGAAGGTTTGAACATATTCCACACTTCCATCAAGACGATCATGAAAAGATGAAGCCTATTGATATAGGAGAGCTAACAACGGCTCCCTTGGGGATAGCTTTCCTTGTGGAAAGTAAAACATTAGATACGGAATGCCTCGGAAAGTGTCTTCAAACTGAAAGTAAAGGAATTTTCCTTCTTAAAGTAGCTATTTTACATATGATAGTGAAACTTTGGAACTTAGGGCCTTCACTTCGGGCTTCAATTCAAAAGTCACCATCAAAGTAAACGTAGTAACAAAAATAAAACAAGCAAACAATATATTATGTACAAGTTAGAAACATTTAAACATTTTAGTAAATTGGATCAAAATAATGCTTAAGCATTCGACCATTGTTGGTCCTTCTTCAGCCACGAGATTGTCCAAGTCCTTTAAAAAGTAAGAGTGTTGTTTTCCACTGCCAGGCATGAATGATATAAGGCCCTTTCCACAATCCCGAAAACTTTACCCATGTTTCCCTTTTTTCTTCTCTTCTCGAATCCCATCTTAGGACCTTGTCTCCTAATTGAAAATCCTCTTGCTTTAGTCTTTTATCAAACATCTTCTTTAGCTTTCTGTAAGACTCGTGATCTTTGATATACCTCTTCTGCAGTTTTATTTGCGGAGTGGATTGTTTGATTAACTCTTCTTTGAATGTCATTTGGCTCCACTTGACCTCTGAAGTAATTTCATGACGAGGATTCTAAAGGGATAGAATCTTGCTTCAGAGACCATAAACTAACTCAGGACTAGTCCCAATGGATTTCTTGGTTGTAGATGCAGTACGCCCATAACGCATAGGTCGATTTCTTATGCCAGTTCTTTTTATTTTTCCACTCAACAATTTCTTAATGATATTGATTAAACTCTTATTGGAGGATTACGCTATTCTTCTTCCTTTGAGGTAATGGTACATTGAATAGCCTAAAGTAATATGATATTTATGGCGGTAATCATTTTCTTTTGATTTAAATGTTTAATGACATTGTACGTATAATCTTTTCTGGACATCCAAATCTTGAAAGTATATTTGGTTTCAGAAACCTATGATTCTGAGAGATGTTAATTTTGTCTACATGGGATGGCTTCAATCCATTTTAGTGAAATAATTACGTAACGTTAAAATCCATTTATGTTACTTTGAAGAAGGGGGGTGAATCTCTCCAGAAGTAAATCTAAACCCCATTGTTGAAAGGGTCTTTCTGTGGATCTTGGTTTTAAAAGCCAGGAGGTAACAACTTTATTTTACCCTCAAATATTTGACATTTGTGACGACTTGTTACAAATTTCTTTACATCAGAAAAATAATGTTGGCCGGTGAAAACTAAGCCCTTGGATCTTTGTGCGATGTAGATTTCCGGTAAAGATGTCCTCCACAATCACACATGAAATTCATTAAGCACTTTATCGACTTCATCTTTTAAAGAACAATTCAATAAAATTCCTTCATGATTCTTCCAAAATAAAGTGCTATCTAAAATACAATATTTCAGATGTCATCTTTAAAAATCTTTGCTTAGTCCTGGACAACCACAGGAGGAGCTTGCGGGTTTAATAAAACATGAATTATATCGGTATACCAGGGGTGAATCTAAGAAAGCTTGGTGATACGAGGAGTCGCCATCTCATGCTCGTTATCCGGTTCATTGATATCTAAGGCTTGGCAATTGGTTTTGTCATAAGTTGTGCTAAGCCTTGGCCTTTTATCAGTTTGGTTGGCTTGATCTCAATATCATATTCCAAAATGGTAACATCACTTACCTCGTTTTACCTTCAATGCCATCTTGAGTCAAAATATCTTTAACCTCTTTTGCATTGAGTACATATGCTATCACATGAAGATATAATATGTAAACTGCGAAATCTTTGATTGCTTTTACCAATGCAAAGCACACGTTTCCATAATATTGTACTTTAGAGGTGCATCCCTTAGTGCTTTACTAAAAAATGCTGTGGCTTTTCACACCATAGTCATCTTTTTGAAGTAAAGCAGTACCTTGATGTGTTCGAGAAGCAAATGAAAAAATAATAAAGTCTCTATCAAATTGAGATGAGTGGGCTTGGTGTCCTTGTTAAAGTCATTTTAATTTCCTCGAATGATTGTTTGGCTTCTACAGTCCGGTCAATGCTTGAATCTTTCCTCAACATGTTGATCAGTAATCTAAGTAACTTTCTGCTAGACTAGAAATAAATCTTCTCGAGAAAGTTGATTTTTCACATGTGGCATCCTTGCAATTCTTTTATGACTACCGGGGTGGGGTATTTGTAAAATTGCTTGAATTCTTTCGGGATCGATCCTAATGCCATCTTTAAATGATATGTCACAAAAGCTTTCCTTCTTCCAAACCAAACAGTATTTCTTAGGGTTTAAAGAAATTCATATTTTACTGCACTTTATAAATACTTGCCTTGAGTGATCTAAATGTTCTTGATCTGTTTTAAGCTTGATCAAATCGTCTAAGTAAATAGGAAAATCATGTATCTCTTTAGCAAAAGCAATGTCCATTGCTCTTTGAAATGTAGCTCCTGCATTCTTGAGCCCAAATGGCATTTTGACATATTTAAATGTACCCCATGGTGTGGTAAATCTTTGTTTTTATCTGATCATCGGGATGAACCGAATCTGGTTGTACCACGAAAGGAAATCCATCCATTAGTGATATTCTCGAAGATCCCACTACCCTTTGCAAAATGTGATCCATTTTAGAGGATAGTTGTCTTTTAAAGAAACTTTATTCAAATTCCTTAAATCGACACACGATCGATTTCTCCTTTGTCTTTTTCTTGTTGGTACCGAGGTTAGAAACCCATTCGAAAATCGATAGGAGCTATAATCCCACCTTCCAAACATTCTTTTGATTTCCTTTCAATTGAGGGTAATAAAAACGAGTTAATTCTCCTAAGCTTTTGTTTGAAGGTTTTACCGAATGCAGTTTCAAAGGTATAGTATGTTGAATGATGGATGTATCATGGGTCCAGAGGTCTTCATAACTCAGGGCAAAGACATCTGGAATTCTTTTAATAGTTCAACATATTTTATCTTGATTTTTTGGAAGAGATTTAGACAACTTAACAATTTTTGGATGTTCTGGTGTTCTAAGTTGCATTCCTCCATATCGGCTTTAACGGGTTCCATTTTAGGTCTGAATGGAATATCATTTGAGTCGAATAGATCTTCCAGTGTTAATCCTTTGGGTAATTGATTATCTTTTAAATTGATGATTTACGTATGCATCCCCCTTGATCTCATCAAATTCCATTTGTTTCAAATTTTGCATGTCTTTCGATTAGATGGTTGGATACGGCATATGAATTGCATTTTCTCTTGAAATTTCCATTTTTTGTTCTTTTCTTGATCAAATTTATCGGCGGTCATGTCTTCATCTATAATACAGTTAGAAAACTCATTCTGAAGTGTCAAAAAACTATTGATTTGATGGTTATTCACAAATACTTGCCAATTCAAAACATTGTCGGGTATTACTGGGGCACAGTATCTTATCTGGTGGCCAGTGATTAGGATCAAAAGGCAACTTACATGTCTTAGCAAACATTGCTAAGCGTGAGCATGCAAGTTTTGTTTTCACAGGAATCTTGGCAGGATTGGGCTTGTAAAATGTGTTGAGAATCTCTACAGCTTGTCTCTGTTCGGTCTCTGTCCTTTGTTGCATTCTCCTTTAATCTGTTGGATAATTAGTTAGGAGTCGCCTATGATTGATACCCTAATGCCTCCTAACACTTGTATGTTTAAGCCCCAATAAAAGAACTTCATACTCTGCCATGTTGTTAGTGCATTTGAAATTTAACTATAAGCATGACCCTCTTTGCATGATTGTTCTCTACATTGTGTAACCAAATTCCGGCCTCTGCACCTAGTCATTTCTTGAGCCATCAAACTCTAAATGCCATAGAATTTCATGTTCATAATCTTCATCGATTGTTTTAGCAGTTACTAAGACAAGGGCTAGTTGTTTAGTTTTTTCGGGTTTTTTCTTGGTCATACGGGTGACTTCTTTTGTTTTTGAAGTTATATTCACAATTTTAACTAGGTGGTTTTTTGTTTATGATTTCCATTTCGGGAGCTTCTATTTCGGTAGGAAGTTACGACTCGGCATTGTATAAAATAAAAGAATCCATGTCGGAATGTGAGGAATAAACCAGGGAAGTTTTCGGGCTTCTCATGGCTACTTACTAAGTACTTCATCAAAGTTTCTCTATATAATCTTTTGGTGACCAAATGCGAAATAGTAGCACAAAGACATAACCTGAGTGAATAGATCCTCCAAGTTTTAGCACCCCAAGACCTAGACGATAACATACCATATTTGGGTGGAATATCGGCAACTACTATGTCCATTAAAACGGACTTAGCGAGGTATTGGACAAAGTGACACACGGATCTTTAATTGCAACCTGACCTTTTACGTGGAATCAAATGAAAACAAATCTTTGTATGGTCTAGTAATATCTAGATTCAATCTTTCCATTACGCTTTTGGCATCAGAATTGTGAAGCTCCGAAGTCAAGCATTGCATTATGGAGTATCTTGTCGTGAACATTCGAGCTTACATAAAATGGAGGTTCCTCCGCACTTTACGGTTGCCATTAACCTCGGGGGCCAAAAAGAAGTTTGGGTTGATCATCGAGAATATTCTTGGATACATCCCGATCGGTAATGTTAATGTTTAAAGACTTGGAAATCTGATTCCTATAGACATCATGTTTAGCCAATTCGATAGGAACGATATCTTGAGTTTCTCTTTCGCTAGATTAAGGGTTTTTCTCTTGTTTGATCTTTAACGTTTTGCCTGCAGTTGGACACCTTCTCGGTTTCTTGGATCTTGATATTTTTCTCTTTTTCATGAATGAAGTTTTTCTTTGAAGATGTTTCGAGGACTAACTTCTCTTTTTGTTTCTTCTACGGTTCCTACATGAGAGATGTATTGGATTCTTTGATTTGTCAATTGGTTGATTGTCGAGAGACATCTTCAGGTATTGGATTTGAAAAACTAGGAGTTATCTGGCTGGTATATTTACAGGAATGTTTCTTGCGAGTATTTTGTGCGGGGGGAATGTTTTGTTTTTTCCTTTGTATTTTGTTTCGTGGTTTTTATTTATTTTTCCTAAGATGCATCTGTCATTACCTTTCTCAGGTTATCTTTGCTTATGAATATAAATGAATTCTTGTGTCTGCAACCTTCTTTGAAATCAAAGTCTCTTGCACAATTAATTGTGGAATGTTTCAGGATATGATTCTCTTGATCATCTGAGAGATAGGAAGATTTGGTTCATCTTTTTCCTCATTGACATTGTTTATTTCCACATCTTGTAGGTCATACAAGGAAGTTGAACCTTCAACAAAGTTTTTTCTTGAAAGGTGGTCTAATGTTTTGATCGAGGACATTCTTTCCAAATACCCAAGTTCGATTCCTCCTAAAGTTTGGGTTTCTTGCAACATTCGGTTATCAATTGAACTTTCACCTTTATTGTTCCTCTCACCAATCTTTCCATACCTTTAAACAATTACATCAGGCTTCTTTCAAAAAGTGAAAGGTTTGTCTGTCCTGCAGGCATTCTTCTCTACGCCTATCTACGGCTGTTTCTCTTGATTTGCTTCTCTGCTCACCACTATGCTTTGCATTTTCCTCTAATGTTTGAGGAGCTCTTTCCCTAAGAGAATAGTATTTGAGTGGCAAGTGGAGGTGGCTTGACCATTCTGGGTGGGGGTCTTAGATTGACGGAAGGCTTGCATGATATGATTCATTAAATCTTATGATGTAAATACGATATTTGGTTTCATTTGGTCTTCTTCTTAATTTTCAAATTCGATAGGATGTGGAGATCTTTCTTTTCTGTCATTTCCAAAAATACCCTATATAAACTGGAGTCAGCATCTTTTGACCCCAGGGTGGAAAAAGCCCTAAACCAAGTTCTAACTTATCCCGGTAGGGCACCTTTAAAAATTCTCATACGGACCATCATCGGTATCAATCTCATAAAACAAATGTCTGTCCTCCTTTTGGTGTGTTGTTGTTGTGTGAAGTGCAGTCATCAAAAATTGTGATCTTACTTTGGTAATCCCCAAATTGTGGTAAAGGCTGGAGGGTTGGTGGTAATATTAAGGGAGCATATCGATTGTGAGGAAGATAAAGTGGAGTAACAAGAATGGCGGTCTAGTAGGAGGAGAAGGTGGTGACGGTGGAGATGGAGGTCGGGTGTTTGAAAAGTGTTTGAGCTAGGAGATGCTTGATTTATTACGGAAATGTTTAAACTTTCTTCAATCTTTTCAGTTGAATGGAGTTATAGAATTCTACTGTCGAGATGATGCGAAACAAATCTATGTTACAACTCTTCAAACAAAGGATGCGGAATTAACCTAGATAATTGGATCTCGAGAGAAATTTACAAACAAAAGATGTTTCAAATTGTGCATCGAAAAGTTATCATCAATATAAATAATTTTTCCACAGGACGAAGATGCGGATGTAAGTGGTCAGAACTACACATGCTCGACTTTATATTTCGAACTTTCTTGACTGTGTCTTCTGAGAATCCTAGGAATCGGTTGGATTGCCTCCTAAAGTGGGTAGGTAGTTAGGGTCGAGTTTGACCTAGTATGAATCTTTAAAACTGATTTTTCTTAGAATATGTGTTTTTGAATTTTAGGTTTTATTTGAAAAATAAATACAACTTCTACAAATTCTTTAAGAAATAATGATATGTGATTAAGATTTCCCTCCAAAGATATTTGTTTAAACTAGAGAAATCGATTGAAAAATTTGAAATAAGATTTCAACTTATAAGCTGTCAGAATGAAATTTTAGCTGACATTTATTTACTATGCGATTCTGGAAACAGCCATTTCAAAAGCTGCAGTGATCTTCGGACTATTTGTCTATAACTTATAAATCAAACAACTAGTATTAAAAATGATTCAGATCCCAGGTAACAGTCATACTATGTTAATGTAGTTTTCTAGAAGTGACAGAGAAAGTATGCAGGAGTAACCTGAGCCTTTTAGATGGGGAATCTGGCAAATGCATAGGAAAACTCTCTCTTTATGATTTATCTTTGTTCTTTTAAGGTTTTAGGCTAGTTATAGATTCGAAGTTTGTTTTGGAAAATGGTGGAATCCACAAACTAAGGGCAAGGTTGAGGCTTTCGATTCATTGGGATATGGAGGCTCTAGGATGGCTGGATTTCTTTTGGCTTACAGATGGTATTCTGAGGCAAGATAGCTGAAATGAAGCAATCACCAAAATTTAGAAGTGATTGGATGGTCTTGAAGGGATGAAAAGGCAATTAGATGTTTCTGCATTTCAATAGAAAAGAAGATAAATGACTACAAACGAAAACAATGAAGGATTCTTTATTCCATTAATCAACAATAATGCATCCCAAACAAAGACAGCAGACGTTAAGAATTCAATAGCACTAATCGAGAAGAAAACATCAGAGATAATCACATTTGAAAACGAGTGCAATTAATGATGCAGGCACAATCCTTTATGTAAACTATTCGACGGATATGATGATGGCATAAACACTAATCTAAATTTAAACATAAAGAGTTGGAAAACTTATTTCAGGCCCAGAAGTCCAACACATGAATCCTGCCAACAAGTCAAGTGCTTCAACGTCATCCCATTAAGCCACAAGTAAATTTGATAAACTCAATAGAAAAGCCTCAGTAATGCAATGGTAATAGAATCCACCTTCAAAACTCTCTTTGAGAAGCTTATTTACTCTAAACATAATCCTAACAATCTTACTCTATCATAATAATAATTAGGCTGATTTAAAAGCATATTTTCAACAAACAAGGAACACATGGTCACACGTAAATAGAATAATGAATAACGGCTGATGTCTTTGTTACTTTCTTCATGGACGTGCTAAGGATAAGTGCTCAAATAGGGCTACTGTCTTATTCCTTTGCGTATTCTTTTTTAACTTGATACTCTTTCTTCTCTCTGGATACTCTTTGACCTTTCATCGATACTCTTTCATCTGCATTTACGTTTTCCTGTACTCCAGCCGCCAAGGCCAAACTTTTATCACGACGGCATTTTTTCTAAAATTTCCGGCTACTTCTTGCGATCATACGGTATCATTGTGCCCAGGCTTCCTTAAGGTTTCATCGGCTTGGTCGTTTATAAAGTGGGCTCGTTTGGAAATAGATATTTTTACAATTCATACTCCCAGTCAGAAATGATTATCCTTTTCATAATCTTTCTTCCGGTTAATTGTCACGAGTTGCGATGAGCTAGTAGAACCTATATTAGTAGAACCTATCTATTGTATTTTTAGCATGAGCTTGGATTCTTTTCTCATAGGTTTCTAAGTCTACTATTTGATCCTCTGTGAGCATGGGACTTGGCAAATCACTTGTCCATTGAGCTTGAAACTTTCTGCGAAAACGTTGATGTCGACCAAAATATCGGTACACTTTCTTTCTAGATTTTGCATGAAAGTCCTCTTGTGAATTCTCTTTGCTTCCAAAACTACACCATTACTGTCATCAATTCCTAACAATGCTAGCTGTTGTTTTGTTGCGGAATTCAAAAGCTGAATGAGCATTTGAGCCGGCTCTGGCTTGCCTCTTAATTCATACTCTAGTTTTGTTATTTTCCTCTTGAGCTATCTTGTGCTCATTACCTTGCTCAAAAAATAGCTTGGATGGAAGGCCAAATATCTCTTATTAAGTTAATGATGTTGTCCCAAAGAATATCATTTATTTAAGATTCGAGCTTTTCCGGTGAGATCTTTTTGCAAAGCCTCAACCAATTTCTCCAATCTTTTTATTTCCCGGGGTTGTGTGTTGTCTTTTTGGATGTGTCATATTTTTCCCTCAAATTTGTTAATTGTAATTTTGTTTCTTGGAGTTACGTGACCTTTAGCGCAAAACTCTCCATCATTTAATTAAATCCTCGAATTCAAATTAGAAATGTTTTGAAATTTTGGTTGTTCTGTTGTCTGTAGTTGTAGTACCTTGTTCTTGACTTGCTTGAGAATTTCCTTTGTTCTTGCAACGCTTTTTTCCCAGCTCCTTCTCTTGTTTCATTTAGTCGCTACGTAAATTCAAGAGCAACTCCATCATTTCTTCTTGTGAATTTCCTTTTATTACTTCTGTGCGGTGCCTTGAGGTACAGTGACACTGTTGTTTTCTCGGTCTTATTCTCATATTATCTTTTTTATCGGTGCCTCAATACCTTTAGTGTCTTTAGGATTGTGACCCAAACCAATGATGATCTCTTAGAGACTTTATTCTATTGTCCTTGGCACAGCAGGAGGCCCTTTCAATCTTCAATATTTTTGATGGCTATTATTCAAGTCTTGTAGTGTTAAGGTTGCCATGGCTTTGTTGGTGAAGTCGAAATAAATAACCACATTTTATTACATGAAGCTCTATCTGATCCAAGGGATGGATATCCTTTGCTAACACTTCAAAATTTGTTACGATGTGTCTGTGCACAGAAGTTAGCTTTGGCACCTTTGCTTTGAAGTGGCTCATTTGCATTTACCTTGTGACGAATCAAATCTTGACATCAACCTTTGGCGATTGTGAGGAGCCATCTTCATGTATACGTACGTAGACCTTCATTTTCAATGGTTCATTCCTTGTTTTGATATTAATGAAGGTTTTCTTTATGTCTCTGATGTCATCTTGGGCGGTCTGAAAGAATGCGATTAACTCGATTGCTTTTGTATCCCTTTAAGCTTATATTTGTTTCACTTGCTGTACTGTTTGCGCTGACTATCTTCCACCTTGCATCATCAAATATTTCATCTGTAGTCTCTACATCTGGAGGTAAGATCGGACTTGTGTTTAGCTTGATAGACTGACGGGGCTCCTTTTGAAGGTGTGGTATGCGGAGCTAGCCTCTTTTCCCTTTTATTTCCACATTCGGTCGTTTGCATCTGGAACTTGGATTTGCTTTCTTGGTGTAGGAGAAACTGAGATGGATTGCAGTTGGCATTTTGGAACTTTGTGATTTTTGCCATGACTAAGGTTTCCAATTACTGAACTATGGGATTTCTTTTCCTTTACCTTTAGAGCTCTGCTTGCTCTTGATAGAGTTTGTCTTCTTTTGTAGAGCTTGTTGTAGAGTGTTTGTTGAAGATGTGCCAATATAGAATTGCATTTGATCATATGCTTCTAGGTCAAATTTCTTCTCCGTATCTTTCTTAAGTTTTATTCAATTTATTGACTCCACTTCCTCTTCCCATCACAGTATTCCTTTAACCTTGTTCATCTTGATTTGCATCTTTTGTTCTATGTCGAAATTACGTGATGTATATAAGAGATGACTTATTTTTTAGCAACATATTACTGACGAAACCAAAGGGGTCATAAGGGACCCAACGGAAAGATGTGGAATTTTTTCTCTAATAATATAAGTTGACATCTCTTTCGGCTTCCTAGGTACAAATGAAAGGACCTGACGCTTTTGATCCTTAGCATGCTTTTTCTTTTACATTGCGAAGTGATTACATCGGTTATTCATCTACCGTCTAAAGTATTCCAAAGCAAAAATTCTCATTGGTGTATATACGGGTAACTTGAATGGATGTAATTCATCCATAAATCCTGATGCTTGTATGGTTTTTGGTACAAGTACCAATCCCCAACTTTGTAACTCTTTGACAATTGCGAAGTCTTTCTAATCTCGGTCGTACTAAGCTTTGGGGGAGAAACTCACGGTAACAAGGTTGTGGCGGGGATGTACAAGCCAGTCAATGAATTACGAATAAGAGTAGGGAGAATCGGAAGGACAAATGAATGATGGGGGGACCAAAAAACTAACGGACACAGGATTACCTTTAGCATCAAGTTTACGAACAGGAAAGGAATTTGTACGAGTGATAGAAAATTATGAGATGATAGATAGTAAGTACTTGAAAACCTTTTCATCATCTAGCCTTAAAAATTGATCATGGATTTTGTTGGCAATGAAGGAAGCATAATCATACTTAATCTCGGGAGGCTGCTTGAGGGTAGAGATAGATAGCAAAGCCAGGGATTATCTAGTCTACATACTCCTTGGTATTGAATCCTAAGACAAGATATTACATTCACAATAAGCCTTCCCAATTGATTGAAAAAGTAAAAACCATGAGAAGTCCCTTTTGGGCTGATGCTCGGAGGCACTTGCCTTGAAATGCTTGACCACATTGCTTTCAATTTCTATAAGGTTAGCGATCTGGTTTTCTCAATTAACCCTTCCATGGATAGAGGTGCTAATTCTTGTTCGCTCAAATTGTAACATAGCATTGATAGCACGAGGTGTGATAGGGAACGAGAACACTTTGATCGGGAGCCTGTCTGACTCTTTGTGCGGGATCATAATTTGCATGACAATAATGAATGATTTCAGGGAAAACGTGAACTATAGGAATAAAATACCTTGGGAGGAGATTGGATTCCCACAACCCTATAAGATCTTGCCTTTGAGTGTTCGTCTCTGTGGTAATGACTCAAACGGGGACTTTTCATCAAAATGCGAGGTCTTTTATTTGGAAATCTTCATCTATGAGAGGCAAGTAAGTCTAAATCTCGGTGAGAGCATTCAAAGGAGTGACATTTCGGCCGGTTGGGGCCTCCATTTTGGTTCTTGTGGATTCAAAATGGAGGTTTAGTTTTCTTGCGAATAGGACGGGATATACGACGAAGAGGAAATTGGAACAAATTGCGGGTTTGGGAAGCAAATTCACGAGTTTTAAATCTTGATGAGGACTCGGAAGACTTTTGACCACTTTTGGGAAAAACACGGGAAACTAAGCTTAGCACGGTCGGGCGCGGAATGATAAATACTTTTGTTTTTTAATAGGCGAAAAGTTCTTCGACGAGTAATGAACAATGTTGGGAGCTGGATTAACAATGCGGCGGGCGGAATTTGAAGTAATTTGGTGTATTTGCGGTACATTGAGGTACCGGCGGGAGCTTAGTCTCTTTCGGAAACTAAAAATGGTAAACGCGAAAAATGGCTTATTTACAAGTCAAAGGGTTTTTGTCGTTTTCGAGGTGATGACGTCATTTGACGTACGGGGTGACGTAAGGGAGTGGGGTCGGCGGTGCGGTAGGCGGTAGCGGTAAGCACGCACGCTTTGGATGAGGCGGTAAAAAACGCGATGGCGGCGATTCCACGGACGCTTGCCACGTGGAATGCGAATAGTCAAAAACCGCCCACTCCCCGTGGCTAAATAACTCACCGGGATGGGCGGCGGGATTGATCGGGACCGTTGATCAACGGAGGGATGATGCGACGTTTGAAAGGATGGAACATGCCGGCTTCAAAGGTGGAGCCCGTCGGGGTTTAAAAAGGTTTTAACGTGTAATCTAATCACCAGGGGAGAAGTTAATAGTAAGGGGAATGGTTGTTAATTAGTCCAAATGACTAATTAACCCGGGATAATTATGAAATGGATGGAAATGGCGGAGTTTGGCCATGTGAAATGTACATGGACGAACACGGTGGCATAAACTTCCGCGGGTTTATTAATATGTTTTTGATATTAAACTTATGTGTATGTCTAAAGGTTTTTGTATATTTTTTATTATACGATGAATAAATTAATATAATCAATTCATCATAGGGCGGAATGTATATATAAGGCTATAGTTTTTACCAAGGCTTTATAAAGCGGGGTACTTATTTTAAATGTGCGGGACTATATATACTTTGGTAAAACATTATAATAAGAGGGTTTTGGGGATATTTATAAGAAAAGGGAGTTATATACATAGGAAAGAGGATTTCCTTGGGAATTAATATAATAAAGTTAAATGTTAATATGATAAAGGACAAGGAAAATCAAAACACCTTTTAACATCTAAGAGAAAGTGAAAACTTATGAAGTAAATTGCACATTTTATCTTCAACACTTAAACTTAGAATAACAAGTTGTTTGAGGAATTTTGTGGAATGTTGCATCAGTTTCCTAAGTAAAAATAGGTTTACTTAGGAAAAGTTAAAGATGGAAGAGAACAATGATGGATTATTTCAAACGCTCGGAGTCTTTTTTTTTTTTTGATCATTGGCCAGGGTCCGGTCCCTCCGAGTCGAGGAAATGCCTTGAGCCCTTTGATCTCCAATTACCTTATTACTTTTTGGGGGAAATTAGTAAAACTCTTGAGGGGAAAATGATGAGGGAGGTTAATGATTTTGACTTTGCTTCTTTATTGATTTTCCAGTGTATTTCTTGCTTTAGTACTTGTATTGATGAGAGTAAAGGATCAACCAACATGTGACACCATTCATCGGATAACACTTTGCTGTGCTTCATCTACCACATCACTTAACACTACCATTTTGTCTTCTTTATTAGGGTGCATTTGAACTTGCAAACCCTTTTCCAATCTTTTTCTTTTTTTTTTACAAGGCAAATCTATCATAATTCTACCTGGCCCATCCAGGGCTCGGATTAAGCGTTAGGCACCTTTTTATTCCTCTACCACTACTTATGTTTACTTAGATTAAGCATTTGGCTAGATTTTTATTCTCTAATCTATAACATGAAATTGAAATATGACTAAGCGAGTTTAAACGAGTTTGACTTATTCATGAATTGTGGCAAAAAGTTCATTGCACACGGTGTTTTATTACAACGGATGAAAAAAGTAGTGGCATTTAGACTGCACACTTTCCTTGGCCTTTCTTTTTGCTTGGGGTTCATTTTCTTTTCTCTTTTTGACCATTTTTATTGCTTTTTACCCTTTGATCTTTCTTTTAGGGTATACCCTCTTTACATTTTTAAATTTTTTGATTTTTTTGGTTTTTTAAGATATGAACTCTTGCTCAGTGAAAGGTTTGAACATATTCCACACTTCCATGAAGACAATCATGAAAGATGAAACCCTGATATAGAGGAGGCTAACGATTATCAATATTAATTTGTCCCATAATTATTAGTCCATAGGCTTCATCTAAATAAAACCTCTTTTTAAAGTTTTTAAATATAAGGTTTATGGAATAAATATAAAAGAATTTTTATTTATTTACCACACATCTAGTTTATATATATATTTTTATTTATTTACCATAGCTCTGGAGTAAGTATAAATTCATTTTGACAAATATTTAATTAAAAGAAATATTAAAAGATTTTGGATTTTGATTGTTTGTGTTGAATTAACTCTTTTCTTTTGATTTAGGAAATGGTATTGACTTTAGTAAAGAGTAAAGATGTTTAAATTTTACTTAATTTGGAAATTTAAATGTAATTTTTTTTTGTTAACGTAAATTTATGATCAATTCAAATTCGGGTATATAATTTACTATACATTCAAATTATATAAATAATACATAATTGTATTAGAAATTTAAGTATATGTTCCGGCCTGATGCGATTTTTATTTTTTTTAATTTTAAAAACTTAGCTTGAGCATTTTGTATGAGGACGTGACCCATCGGGGTCATATTGAAATTTTGTAGATGGGCCTCTCGGCACAATTAAAGTAGGAGAAGATATGTTTGTACATGATTAGAAAGTTTATATTGTAATCATTTTGTGTCAAATATATTGAATCTTAATTAATCTCAAATTTTAAAAATTATTTGTAAGAAATTTTATTAATGGTTTTATAATTCCTAGAGACATCTCGATCAGTAAAAGGTATGAAATCTGTACAAAATGAAGAATCCATTGGTCAGAATTCTCCAACTATGACCTAGTTTATGAAGAAAAAAGATAGACAATAAACCCTAAAGACTGTATAGAATAAAAAAATTTAAATATTTACAATTAACCCATGTGATCGACTTCCATCATTTATATTAGAATGCACTCGTAAAATTTCTGTGGTCCTTTTTACATTCACTCATTTATTCTTCCTATGGACATCCAAGCTACGCGATTTCAGGTTTAACAACCTTGATGACGACAATGCTCAACATGGTCAGTGAACAAATGATAGGCAACACATTTAGATAGACACAAATGTTATCTTAATCTTATCGGCATGTGCTCATTTTTTCCTCTAATTAAATAAACATCATAATGTCAATTATGAAGAAAAGCAATGGTGTTGTATTTATCCACTGAAACACGAATGCTTGAGTATCAACGTCATATGAATAAACAAAATTTTGTTAGCAGAAATTTTTTCATAATGGTTGTGAGACTTGTTCTTGAGTTTGGTATAATAGAAATATTGTGATATAATGTTTAGAATTTTGACTAAGTCAAATTATATAAAAATAAAATAAAATTATATAAAAATAAAAATGAAATAAAATAGAAATTAATGTAATATAAATATTTTAATTTGATTAAAATAAGTAAATAAAATAAATAAATAAAATAATTGTATAAAAATAAAATAAAATAAAAATGGTTCATGGAATTGAGGATTCATGATATTGAAAGTATGGTATTCATGTGGAATGAAGTTTATTTAACAAGTGACCAACTTAAATCTATCTCAATTTTAGAATCTATGAAATAGATTAAATCTCTTCGTCTGTTACAAATCTCTTTTGAAGTGAAAAGATTTAATTTCTCTTACACCTTACTAAATCAAAAATTAAAATAGATTTAAACTGATTTTTAGACTTAATTTTGAATATGGTCATACTTTTTCCTTTCTTAAATTTGAAAAGTCTTAATCCTTTTACAACTTGCTAGATCAGTATTAAAGTGAATATAGACTGATTTTTAATCTTAACTTTAAATATCGCCATTTCTTAAATCCGAAAAGAAATCATATATTGGAATTGGAAATATCCAAATCGAATAATCTGATTATGTCAATAGAATCCCAAAAAATATATGTATAACCCATAAATTAAATCCACTTGGTTTAGACTTGGAGAGTGCTAGTAACATGATAGGTGGGTTCCAAGCAAACTCTAGCAGCGTTGGGAATTGGAGCAATGGTAGCACCTAAAAGAGCAACATCTATGGAGCCAGTTGACCTTGACGGACGGAGATTTGGCACGGTTGCAGAAAGCTTTATTATAAAAAATTTCTATGATGAATGTTTATTTCATTTTTATTTTCATTCTAGAGCTTTATTTTGAATAATTTTAATTTTTTAATAAAAAATCGATTACCCATTTTTTTTTGTAAAACATGTACATATTTATTTCCAGAATTTGTATGAATTTTTGAAATATTTTGAATAAATTTTTATTTTTCCAATAAAAAATTAATTACGCACTTTTTTTATAAACATGTACATATTTATTGGTATATAGAATGTTTTTAGTAAAGTTAACTAAGCGATATTTTTAGTAAAAATGATTATTTATGGTCTATATCTCCCTATATAGAGACATGTTAGTAAGCATAAGCATGAAGTACTTATTTATAAGTTGGTATTATGATACAATTTTATACTATAAAGAGCAGTCTAAACTTATTATTAAAAAAGGGTGTTTTTTAAATGAACAAAGTACAAATATTTAGTTAGAAATGTTGGTAGTGGGTGAAAGCATATGTGTGGATTTATAATTATTGGTATATTGGATTTTGTATTTTTTTATTTTTTTAATCAATTTAAGAAGTAGTAGTGAAAAATTGGATCTAGGATCAATGTATTTTATATAAAATTTTAATGAGCCATGAAACACGTAGGCTAAATAATGGAAAGGAAGATATGATTAAATGGTGGTAATTCAGATTTTAGGTATTGTATCATCAACAATATTTTTATATTTGTCAAGGTTATTTAGATTTGTTATAATATTATAGGTCGATAATATGACTTATTAATATCACATATAAAAAAAACATAACTTATTTTAATATCAAAATATTTTATAACAATAAGACATGATTTTTAATCATGGATATTATTAACTATTAAATAGACGCTTGTTATAATACTATGGCTTATCAATACCGCGTACTTATAAAAACCATAATTTATTTGAGAGTAAAAAATATTATATTACAGTACAATAAATATTATCATCTATATTCACCCCCATTTTATTATGGATATTATTAACAAATTCTTAACGATGGATATTCAACCTCACCTTACCATGTATATTATAGCTTGAAATAGGATTTGTTACAATATGCAGCAGGCCATTACTATGGCTTATAGACCACATGCCTAAAAAACATAGCAACTTATTTAAAAATCAAATATTTTATAACGATATTCTTAACCATGGATATTCATGAGTTTATTATGAACTTACTATAATGAGCTTTGTTACGATATCATGGGCCAATACCATGGACTATCAATAACACATTCCCCAAAGGCATAACTTATTCAAGATCAAATATTTTGTAAGTACATGTCAAATCTAGAAGGAAAAAAGTTATAATTGGGGAGGCCCTCATCTTAATATGTTGAATTTTTTAAGATGTCCTTACATGTAAAAAAATGATTGGCAAACATTTTAATGTCACATTTAAATGTACTTGAGTAGAAAGGCTCATTCTCTGATCCGGTATGAGGAGAATGTGTAAGTTTGTTACGTCCTCAAAAAAATAGTAAAAATAATTTTGGCTCACCCAAAAGAAAATTAAATAACCATATAAATAAACAATTAAAAATCCACCAACACAACAATTAGCGTGATATGATAATTTATGGAACTTTATAGAGATAAAATAATTAAAAATATATATTTATATTCTCCCATAAATATCTTAATATATAACCAAAGAGAATTATTTGAATATTCATATTTGTTGTTATGAGCGTTCTCTTTCTACTCCTTATACATAAAAAGTGTGTGTTTATAAATATTTTGTGTTAACCACGGTGGAAAGGAAAATGTAATTGGAGGTAAAGTAGAGTAGTCACTTTTTAATAAAAAGAAAATTTGTAATAATTCAACTTTTAATATGAAATATTAATAATGATAAAATATCAAAATATAATTTAAACAATGAAAAATTACCATATATATCTATATTAATCACATATTTACCAAGAGGTACAATGTATTAAGTGACATGTAATTTTTTTTCAAGTTTGGGGTGCAGTCATACAGGATCTTACGTGGTTAAAAAATGGGTCTATCATTTTCTGATAGGTGTGAAGGCCACGTGTAAGTATGTTTGTCCCTCTTAAAATAAACAATAAAATATTCTATAAATAGGGAAAACAATATGGGCTATATGTGTGTGTGTGTGTGTGTGCGCGATTATGCATTTTAATTAGTTTCCCACATGACCTAATATCATGTAGAGTATGTTTAAACCTTATGTTCCTCAAAATATTTTAATAAGTGATATTAACTTTATATAAATCTATATATAGAAAAAATGTGAAAAGAAAATATTTTAATGTATGATATAATGAAATATCCAATGTGAGTTATGAATAAAATATTTTAATATTAGTGTGTATATTGACTCAATACACATGTTATGTAATCTCCATAACATTCAAAAGTGCTAATTTTAAATAACAAAAAATTACATATTGTTTTTTTATATTCCAAAATAAGTTTGCAACAAAAAGAAATTTTATCCCTCTCCTTTTTTTAGATGGATCTATGGGTATTTGGCACAATGTTCACCTAAATAAAACTTTTTTTTTTAGTTTTCTTAAATGTCAAAAAAAGTTTATGAAGCAAGTATAAAAATAGACTATATATTTACCATAAGTTTAGGATATTTATATTTTTATTATCTACCATTCCTATGCACTAAGAATAAAAAAAGGTTTATATATTCACCATATCTCTACTTTATTTATATTTATATTTATTTTTTATTTACCGTACCTCTTTTTTAGTGTTCCTAAATATAAGTCTTGTTGGGGAACATGGATAATTATGAAAAATGTATTAATTCTTACAAATATATTAATTATAATTGAGTGGACATTAACATTTTTTACATACAATCTTATATTACATCTAAGACTTACACATCTACCCTATAGTGGGTTGTAGAGTGCATGGAAATATAAAAATAAAAGTAAAAATAATAAAATAAAAATAAAATGACCCATGGTATTGATAATTCATTGTATTGACCCATCGTATTCATGTGCAATATAACTTATTTAAGAAAAGGTGAACCAACATAAATTCATACTGGCAATCTATCAAGCTCCCAAGTGTGTAGAGAGGTGAAAAAGTTTGATCTCTGTGATACTTATAGATCAACACATGTAAATCAGAATTAAAGATGTATATAGATTGATTCCTCTTCAGCAGATGAAGAGAGATTTAAGCATTTGGTAGATCATGAATATAGATCTAAGCTGATTCCTCTAAAAGATGAAAACAGATGGCTATTTTCAGGGAATTTGATCCCTCTAAATACTTAGTAAATCAGTTAAAATAGATCTAAACTGTTCTTCTAAGCGTTTGGTGATGAGAAAGGAAGGACTCATCTTTATAATAGAGATTCAACGTGCTCTCTCGCTGTCGACCCAGAAATGGGAGCACGTAGCTGATGGGTCTAATTTCTTGATGCTATCGATGAGCGAACTCCAGTGAAGTAGAATCTAGAGAAAGAATCCATATATAAGAGTGCAGTAGCTAAATTAAATTGACGGTATGTTGCATTGTTACAGCTACACTCAGTGTTGTTTGGTTTGGTTTTACGATTGCTTAGTACGGGCATCTTTCATTTTTCACTTAAACTTGATCTTCTTATTAATGTCTTTGGCTCTTGGAGTTTCTACCCTGTCATGTTTTTGCAGGGTCAAATGTTAAATATTTTTAAAGATACATTTTTACGAGCCAAATACATTAATAAGAACAAGATGTTTAAGAGCATGAAGCACTAATCAAACATGCCACTAAAAGCTTTGAGGCCAATGGTAAAATCAAACCAGATAAACCACCTGTGTATCTGTAAAAATCCCACATACAGCTTTATTTACTTTCACTACTAACTTTTTACATATAAAATTTTTTTCTAAGCATTCTACTTAGCTTTGGAGTTCTCCTCGTTGGTAACAACAAAAGTTATCAACATCACAATATCTCTGAGAGATCTCCGCGATAGCCATCCCTTCTCCATCACCAGGTTGCGCTTGAAAACCCTCGAACATTTTTCCGTTGGTCACTAACCTTCAAGAGTAAAGTGAGTAAACATGTCACTAGACGCATGAACGTCCACTATTTGTAGTTGGACTAAAGCGAGAATCCTAAGCAGGGTATAAATTGCTTCTCGGGTAAATTTTTTGTTTTTTAAGTAAAAATTGTCTTCAAGTTTATATTTATTTTTGCTTATCATTCCAATAAGATATATTATATGCATTTTTATTTATTTTTATCATAATAGAAAGGCAATTTTATTTATTTACTAGATAACATCTAACATAATATTATCAAATTTTAAAAAAAAAATCATATATAATATAAATTTTTTTTTATTGTATTTTTGTTTTTTGTTTATAATTTATTGAAGCTATGCATTATTCAAATCATTATGAGTAAAATGTATAAAAATAAACTATAAAATAAAAAAATTAATATAATGTAATGTAAATAATTTTACTCACTCAAAATAAAATAAAAAATAAAAATAACTCTATAAAAATAAGATAATAATAAAAATACAAATTACTCATGAATAAAAATAATCCTATAAAAATAATATAATAATAAAAATAAAATATTCATGAATAAAAATAAAATTATTCATGGTGTTGATCAATGGTATTCTTGAAATTTAGTTGATTTAAAAGGGAAATTGAACTAGTCTAGATTCATTTAACTTTTAGATCTACAAGCCTTGAGAGAGAATCTCTTGATATGTAAACCTCTTTTACATTAAGAAGAGCTTTAATCCTTTCGGTAGATCTGGTGTTAAGAGGGTCTAGACTTGTATATTATAATGGAAGAATACACTTTGTGCATTTAAGATTTTATAAAAAGACCATTACTTTAAAAAATTAAGATATATATAATTAATTAAGTAATGAGAATTTTTTTTATTATGGTTAATAAGCCCTTAAACATTAATAAAAATTTGGTAAGCAATTGGTGGCTATTAGATTTTTAGGTGGCTAAGAATGAGCCATAGTTAAGCACCTATATTGCTTGATCGAGGAGTTTGGAGACATTTTAATTTTGATCTAAGTGCTTAGTGGAAACATTTTAATTTTGAAATTTGGTAAGCAATTGGTGGCTATTAAATTTAATTTAAGCTTTAGATCAAGTGTTTGTCCTTAATCATGTTGAATTTTTTTAATAATGAATCCTTTATCGATGTCATATGTGTTTGAAATTTTCAAATATATATGATTTTTTTTATCTCAATTTCTTTTAAACATAATGTTTGATTTTTTATTTTTTATTTTTTGACAATTTTAGGAAAAACTTGTCCTTAATCATGTTGAATGTTTTAATGAATCCTCTGTCCCGATGCCAAAATTTGTTTGACACTTTCAAATATATATGATTTATTTAAATATTAGGCAAACACGTGTCTCCACAATGCCATTGAAATACTTTGCACCAATTTTCAAAAATAATAAAAAAAAAATAATTTTGCACAAAAAAAGAGAGGATGTGTGAAAATTTGCTTAAGTATTGCATCTAACGGAAAATTGAGAGTGCACAACACTAACATTTTTTGCAAAAAAAAATATCATTAGGATAACAACATAATTCTACACTTCTGAATTTTTACTATAAATCAAAATTCACAATGCTTGTATGAATTTTGAAGGTTGAGTGGCATTGGCTTAAAATTGTAACCTCTTAAAGCACTGACTACCCATAGGCCTTGTTACTTGATATCATGGGCCAACACCATGACTAGCACATGTCAAAAACCATCTCTCATTTAGCAATCAAAATATTTTTATGGTAGTTGTATATATATGAGACAAGTTTTCCTGGTGTAATTTTTTTAGAATCCTACATGGATTCATTCCAACTAAAAATCGATTAGAAACTCAAAAAAACCTCGGATAAAGACAACTTCAATTTTATGTCCTCCTTTTTCCATGTTATATAAGGTTTTTGTCTCCACGAATCAAGTAAAAATAAAAATAAAAAATTATTAATTAAAATATTTTTGACTCGGTGAAAATACATAAAAATAAATATTTAATTGATAAAATTAATAACTATAATTATTAAATTATTAATAGTTAAACTAGTCTAGATCTATCTTAATTCTAGATCTATCGATCTTGAAGAATCAAATACTACTCTAGTTACAACCTTTCTTCATATTTTGCCTTCCGAAGAGAAAGTTTACACTTACAGGAACTTAATCTCTCTTGGCCCTTGATAAATAAATATAAGTTGATGTTAAATTAAGTTATAATATAAGCATTTTAATTTAATCAAATTTCATAAAAATAAAAAATAATTAAATAAATAATAATTACCATTGTTAATTTAAATATTTACCTAGTTTAAATTACATAAAATTATATATACTAAACTTCTTACACCTATCTTTAATTCTAAATATATATGATGATAAAGTAAACAAAAAGGAACACGAACACTTGAATGATTTTCCTATTAATAATTTTTAATCTTCAACAAAGTTCCAACTTCCTAGAATCTAGAAAATCATTCTTCTTGAGCTACCACGGGATGGATGCTCCGACACCGATATTCTTTAGTAGCCAATGAACGGATGCACAACACGAATGAGCTATAAATCACCCTAACATCTCCCTACCACCCTGAATTTTCGGAAGCAGACTTTATTGATGACTATGTAACTACTTCCCTCTACCACCTATAGAAGAATAAAAGAAGAATGGACTCCGTATCAGGGAAAATGGTCCACTCTATAATGATATAGAATTATGTAGAAGAATAAGACTACACTATATAATGATATAGAATTATGTGAAGAATAAAACACACTAGACCATAATCCCAACTATGACACAACCACCTAATGATGATCTTAGACCTCTGACTGCTACCTCTTCAACTCTTGGTAGATAGAAACTTTTACAACTTTTACAATGACTCGGTAAAATGATACCTTTACAATGACTATATGCAGTCTTGCCCTTCAGAAGACTTCATGTGGTGAAATTCTTGCTGTTATTACTTCTTGATTGCTGCTCTTGTCATGCTACCTTTCTCACTCTTTAGAACTGACTGGAATCCATACAGAAGTGAGCCTTACCTTGATAAATATGAAATACCTACAAAATTCTTCACGGAAATACCCATGACATAATAATAGAAAAAATTACGCATCTCGTAGAGCATATCGAGTGCTAGACAAAAACAACAAATTATAATACAAAGAACCTAATGCGATTAAGAGATGAACATCTTTATACAAATATAATTAGCTAGATCTTACCTCTGTTTGCATCAATTTTTACTGCACCTTTCTTTGGTTTGCTAGCCTAGAGGGTGCAGTGCCTTTGTAGCCCTTAACAACACATGATCTGAGTACTGCTTCCCTTATAGGAGCTAGATATTGAATCTAATGTATCTACTGTGATTTCATATCTCCAATATGTGATCTTCGGTCCTATAGTATCCTTCTCAGTCTTCTTTCTAATGCCGGAATTTTAACCATCCATACTCACCACTATTTATCATGGATATTATTAACCATACCATGAGTATGGCCAATACCATGGCTCATCGATACCACATACCCCAAAATCCACCTCTCATTCCATAATCAAACGTATTTTATAAATAATTTTTTTAATTTAATTTTATTGTTTTTTTGGGTGAAGAGACATGCTCCCATCCTAGTATAATATTTATAAACTGTCTTCTTATAATATGTTATCTTAACGCTTTGACCCACTCAAATTACATAAAAATAAAAATGAAAATAAAATATATAAACTTATTAATTAAAACATTTTCCCATAATGAAATTACACAAAATAGAAATTAAACTAGAAAAATAAACTTAATAATTAAAACAATTGCGTTCAATCACAACTCTAGATCTATCGAAGCTAGAGAGGGAACAAATATCTCAAGGTGCAAACCATTCTTCAATTTTTTCTCTGGAAAGAGGTTTGGACTAGAAGTTTTTTTGATCATTTGATCATATCTGATTAAGATGCATCTAAGCTGGTTACTTTGATATATAACTAAACCCTCGGCTCCTCCTTGTTGTTAAAAATGTTCTCATAGAAAATTAAATCAAGGTTTTAATAAAGTTTAAGATGCGAATACTCTTATATTTAGATATTGCAAATTAATATTTATATAATATAAATAATATTGTTAAGAAACAACATATATCCATCTTAACTAAGAATCCAAAATTACTCATTTTGTTTTGTTTCCAAAACATATACGTAATATTGTTCAAGGAATTAGTTGTTTAATTTAGATACTTTCTTAAACACAATACAATTGGATCAAATTTAAGAGAGAGAGAGAGGTGGGAGAAAGAGAAAGGAAGAGTGAGAGGAGGCTAGAGAAATGGATTTGGGGTGGGGGGAGAAGGAGAGAGAGAGAATAGAACAAGAAAGACATAAAGAGATGAGGAGGGAGAGAGATTGAGAAACAAGGGAGAGATGGAGAGAGAGAGTGAAGGAGAGAGGAGAGGAGGAAAGAGAGAGAAGAGGGAGAGATAGGGAGAAAAGGGGAAGAGAGAAAGGGGCAGGGATAGTGACAAAGTTGGAGGGAGAGAGAGAGAGTGAGAGAGTGATGGGGGATCTACGGAGAGAGAGAAAGAGAGAGAGGACGAGGAGGGAGAGAAGGAGAGGGGTATAGAGAAGGAGGGAAGAAGAAACACATATAGGGAGAAAGAGAGGCGGGAAAGAGAGAGAGAGTGAAGGGAGATATGGAGAGAGAAGAAGAAGAGAGGAGAGAGAGAAAAATGAGTCATATAGATATTATATAGTATTATAAAAGAAGCTTAGATCAATCTTAACCATGTATTTATCAACTAATCAAAGGTATCAAATCTACAGAAGTACAAACTAACTTCCTCAAATTTTATCTTGATTCTTTTTTGAGTCTCTCAAAATCTAATCACTATAACACTCTCTAGATCAAAGATTAAAATAAATCAATTGTCTCTTTTTTAAGCATGTATTATCTCACTTAATTTTTTAAAATTATTATTTTGAATTGATTTCTCTTGTGAGTAACTCGAGTAACTCTCAAGACCCTGACGACAAATTGATGTTTCTAAGCAAGAATCCACATACAGATACAAATAATTTGAGGAAAGTCAACATAATCTAACATGTACCGTGGTGGATACATAAATACAATTAAAGGGAGCACGTTGAACTCAGTGAACAACGGTGTCTTATATCACTAAAGTGAACCATCTGAATTTGAGCTTTCGGAATATGTTCTGAACTCACTTAACAGCTGTATGTCTTATATCGAAAATTGAAGAATCCTGAATTTGACCTTCGAGATATGTTGTAAAGTTTTTAAAAATAGGAAAATCAATTTAGAGACGTGAAACGCCTTCATTGATCTTCTCTGAAAAGAAAAAAAGAACTCTACACCTGTCAGAAATTTAAACGTGATAAATCAAGCACAAGTAGTAATAACATTATCTAAATAACAATAATATTAACTATTCTAAATATATGACCCCGTTATGTCCTTCGTTTGTGAGCTTATTTCAGAATGACTCTTGAGATATTGAAATACACAAACCTCGCGATGGCCGTTCATTGATTGAACTTTAATTAAAAATTCACTTCACATCTCTTCATATTTTAAAATTTTAAAGGAGATTCCCACCTTTCTTTGCTTTTTCAGTTATCCGCTCATTATTTGAATTTGCATTCCGTCCACGGAAGGATGACGATTAAAAATCTATAAAGCTGTAGTCTTCGAGTGTTCAAGTTTCCAAGCTCTTGGAGAATTGCTTTTTAAGCGAGCCCTGTCCTTCCCATTGCTGAATGTCCCGACAGCCGTAGACAAACCATGCTGTCTGCTCAGGAATATTTTCATGTTGATCCAGTTTGGCGGCACTCAAACAAAAGAATACTGCCCTACTTTAAGCACCTTTAACTCATTTAGCATGCTTTACAATGAAAATGCATTTATTAGAAAACTTTTGTGAAAGGAGCCGATTTTAAAATGTTATTGACACGGACACACATTTATTAATGATATTATTTTGACAAGAAAGAAATCCGCATTATGTCATTCGCATTGGTTGGCACACGCAACCTACCATCATTGGTGATTCTGGCGCTGGATCTTTGTAGAAGCATACACGTATAAGGGATGAAATTGCTTGGTAATTTGCCGATTAAATAGAGTGTAAAATTTACAAAGTATCCGAATCTTTCATTCCAAATTGTGAAATGGATTTAGAAATGTATAAATGGTGAACATTATTTTCCAGTCTATAGGTGCTGGTATGTAGTATATAACCATGGAGTCGTCTAACGAGCTGGAGGAATTACCGGACGGTCAAAATTGGCGAGTCTAGGTAAAAAAAATTTAAAAAAAACTTGCAGAAACAGTGTTTGAATTCTGATTTTGACATTGGAAATGGATTCAGCACCATCAAAGACTTGTGGGACACCCAAAATATTAAACTTTGATAGTTATAACATGGATTTAGAAAAATTCTGCCAGATTTTCTGAAAATCTTATCGAGATTTTCATGATTTTCAGGGCGATTCCTACGGCTAGTTAGACTACGGCTATAACCATTGTTAAATTTAAATTTGTTTAAATCTAAATTTGTTTGTATAAGTGAGAAAACGTAAGGAAGGAAATCTAGCCATTCCAATAGCTTATTCGCACCAATGGCTTTTCATACTTATTACGGAACCAGAACAAATTATCCAATTTTAGAGCAAATTGCAAATTATGTTGAATTATATAGCAAAAAGCTCTTGATTAGAATGCTCAAACCCTTTAGGTGTAATATATTTGGTAAAACAATTAAATTCAAGTTTTAATGTGGTGAGTTAAGTTGAAAAAAAATTATAAATAATAAAACAGATTTGAATTAGCTATTATTTTTTTAAATAAAGATTTGAAAGATTTTAATATTTCAAGCTATAATAAATAAAGTATGTGTCTTCAAAATTTATAATTGTTTCATAGTAAGGATGAATCTCTCTAGCTAACATCTTAACATTTGAAAGGCCCAAACCTAAGTCCATTTGACATTTCCATACTAATTATTGAATAGATCTATTTAATAAAAATAGAGACATATCATGAGCATGCTAATATTAGAACAAATTACATGAAAACTCTCAAATTTAAGGAAAAATTTGTTATATCACTTTTATTATTCTTTGTTGAATGTATAAAAACCCTTCTATCTAATCACTCTGCCAGCACACTAACTTCAACCTTTGGGTTTGGGAGTTCTTGTTGCATGGTGCTAGATTCCATGATTTGAGTTAGGATAAAGGCAAGTTTTTTTCTAACATAACCAATAACGCATGGCCTACTTAGTAAGTGCACAAATTTTGTTTATCATAGAGTGTTACTTATAGAAATATTGTTCAAAAACATATATTTAACTAGAAAATTATAAAAATTAACCTGCAACAAAATTCTAAACATAATATGCACAATGTTTATACTAGGAGAAAACCCCAACTTTCAAGAAAAAAAGTCAATAAAGTATTCCATTATTTCTTTCACAAAATCGAGGCTTGGCCAAATGAACCTTTACCGTCACCTCTAAATCCGTTAAGATGAAGCCTTCCAAACCTTTTAAAATATTAAGTACACTCCATCTAAAAAAAACATAATCACAAATTAAAAAATTCACTAATACCATTCAATTCACATCATAATACAATACATAAATTGTAGTTTATGTAAATCACGTTAAGATGAAGCTTTAAACCTTTTAAAACCTTCATTAATCCATACATACAAAATATAATTAGAAATTAAAAAATTCACTAATACCATTCTGATTCACATCATAATACAATACATAAATTTTAGTTTCTGAAATTAATTTAGGTTGACAGTGTCTCTAGTTCTGATTATTTATCCATCCCATCCCTTACGATTCTGAGCAACGAGGCTTAGCAGAAGACACAACACTCAAAGAACAACTTTTAGTCATGCACCAGACCAAGAACACGTGCCTAATGGTTCTTCTTACATGATTATACATATATGAGGTTATGTTTTAGTAGATGGACTTGATCTGGATGGCTTGTATTCAGATAGGATGGTTCCTATGATAATCTAATAAGGATATCTAATATGCTATATTAGAGAGAATCAACAGTTTTGGATTCCCGAAGAGAACAATAGTCCTTTATGCAAAGGCATTTAGTATTGGTTGAAAATGGAGAATTAAGGATTATATGCTCTAATATTGTAGCTACTATCACTATTATATATTTTTGTTTATATTATAATATAAGGTGTTTTTTCCTCTTTGAAAAAAATACATAGAAACATCTATCTCACTAGTACATTCACAGTTTCAAACTAGCTTTATAATTTTTGGTTTATCAAAAATTATATATTAGGGTAAAAAGTGAAAGGTGATTTACACTTTGTGAGAAACATGGGCCAAAAACTCATTTTTCCAGCAATTTGGTAGAACTTTTATAGAAGTTCGGGAAAACTATTACAAAGATTCGTACGAAGTTTGGAAATTAATTTAATGAACTAATTCCTTCGTTTGCATTGATGACGTAATGACGGTGTGGGTAAACATACTTTTGAGAGATAGGAAAAGGCGACATTAAAAAGTTAGGCCAAAATATTAAGTTGGTGGACTATAGTTGAGCCAGACTTCTTAAAGAAATTGGCTAAACATTTTCTTATAAATATGCGAGCCGTGGCGGCAACAATTTTGGGATTGTTACCATTTTTTTGTTATCTACTGTATCATTGTTTGGTTGGTGCATTGTGCGATCTAAGTCTTGTTGTTTCGATTTTGCTCTTACTGAGGCTTGAGGTATTTGTTGGAGGGTGGCCTCTTTATTTTTTTGTCTCTTATTTTTTATTTCGCGGAGTTACGGATAACTTGCATCTTCGCTCGATCTCCTTCCTCATTGTTGATAACCTCCATCTTTGTCTGATCTCTTCCTCGTCGATAATCATCTCTAGGTAGACGACAAAAATCTAATTAGTTTGTCTTTCGAGTGTTTTCTTGTGGTTAGATTGTCTTTGGTCCAATCTCCATAGTCCATCCTACAAGAAGTGTTTCATTTCTGTTAGGATAGTAGGAAGTGTTTCCTATTAGGATAGTAGGATAGTATTTCATGTTATTCTAGTGATTATGTGTGGATGGAAAATTATAAAATAAAATACTGAAAACAAAAAAGACATAGAAATCCATGTGATAAATTTTCATGATTGTATCATTAATATGTAGAATTATTCCATGAATCCTCTATAGTACATCGTTAATTATTGACACATCAAGATTTGTTTTCCTATTCATTGGCTTTTAATACAGAAATCAAATTGAATACTCAAAATCAGATCAAAACGATCAACCAACTTCGGTGGAGTTGCGGGAGCATGGTAAGAAATCCCATTCAAAAATATAATCGCATTTTGCATTTATATATGTCCATATTTGTAACACCCTTGTGGATTAGTCCTGTTATTGAGGAGACATATATTCTCCACCTATTTCAAATGAAAAACATAACATAGGAAATCAATTTTTTTCATAAAACACAAATACCGACATGGATGAGATATAAGTAAACAAAATTCTGATAGGAAGACAATTTACCATATAATGAACTAAACTGTGATTGGGCTAGGGGGAATGCAAATTTAGTTTTATTTATGCATGCTTTAATAAATTGAAAAAATCTTAAAATTTTAGTGTAAAAATTGTACATAAATTCTTATTCATTTGTGTAGATGAAAGCTACAATAGTGTGACCATAACGAGGTTCTTTGTATAATGTGTGACAACTTGAGCATATGCTTCATAGGAGAAGTTTTAGCAATTCAATGCTACAATTAAGCGACAAATCCAAAGAATAGTGAAGCTACAAAGAATTCAGAACTTCAACTTCAATTTATGCTCAGTCTAGTTTGCATGGATCCTTAGCTTTAGCCGGGACTTAGAAGTGGCATTCATATCGTGCATACTAACCAAACCATATATTGTTTAGCTACAGAAGATTATATCGACGAAGAAGAATCATTCATATAGCTCATTGACCACCTCTTTACTCATTCTCTTTCTCACACGGACAAACTAAGAATCATATTTAGTGGAACGGGATTTATCTTTGCCCTATACAATGAAGCATATGAAGCTTGATGCTAAGTTAGATAATTGTTTTGATTGGTTGAGTAGAAATGAGTCAAGTAGGAAGGGTTTTGGCCTTTCTTTCTTTTCCTGACCAAACTTCCTAATCTAACTGAAAGCTTTTCAATGCCTCAAAAAGTAGAGCTATACGTGTTTTCCTAATAGTTGATAGCTCTATTGTTTCCTTCAGCAACACAACGGATCTAATATCTTTGTGTTCTTCTTATTATTCACCAACTCAACTTTTTTCTTCCTTAAGCTTGTAAGTTGTATTTGTGTTATGTTTGACTCTGAGACCTTTGTTAAATTTTGAATTTTCTTTCGGTAGAGTGTTTGTTTGCGGATTCTGTTCCTATCTTCACAGATACTCCTTTCTAAGCTAAAACTGAAAGTTTTTTCTTTCTTATTCCTAAAGCTGAAGCTTCCTAATCTAGCTAACTTTTTCTAATGCCTCAAAGTAGAGATGTTAGTGTTTTTTTCCTAATGGATGATAGCTCTATTATTTCCTTCAACCTCTGTAGATCTAATATATTTGTGTTCTTCTTAAAACATAACTCAAAACTCTTTTCTCTCTTAAACTTGTAGGTTTTATTTGTGTTCTATTTCTTCCTCATACCTTTTAACTTAGATTGTCTTTGTCCTTTCAGCAGATTTTTGTTTGTGGTTATATTTCCTATCTTCTGAATACTCCTTGTTAAGCTAAAACCTAAGTTTTTCTTTCTTATTCCTACACATTTAAGAGACTTCCTAATCTAGCTGACTTTTGTGCACAGTAGAATATATGTGTGACTTTTCACATAACTTCATCAACCACTACCACTAGTTGTTTAAGTGAGTGTATAAAATAATTTTTCACCCCTTTCCACTTATTAATTCAATCATAATTTTACGTATTGTAGATTTTAGGCCCTCACTAGATGATGTGTTCCAGTTTTATTGTAATTGAGATGATTAAATTACTAGAGGGATTGAGGTTGGCCATTTAAAAACAATTAACCAAACATTGATTTATTGATACTTTTCCACTGTATTCATATTTGTGTTGATGCCTAACTATTTTTTTGATAATGTTACCTAAATTTACTCCTTCATGATGCTTCCTCTCCTAGTGTTGTCATTTCCTTTTCTAATCTTCTAAAATGTTAAAAGTGGAGTGTTTTATGGTGTAATGGATGTTACTAATCTAGATTATGTACATTTACTTTTATAATCTTGTAAAATGTTAAAGAATGGGTATTTTTATGATTTAATGGATATTAATAATCTAGATTATGTATATAGTGATATGATGATAGTGTGTAGGTTGATGTTGAAGTTGTAAAATTCTTGTATGTATATCAAGGATGAATGACGACACAAGACAAAAATGACATTAAATTATAAAATTTAAATGATTATTATATTTTACACCTTCCATGATGCTTCCTCTCTAGTCTTTTCATTTACTTTTCTGATCTTGTAAAATAGTCAACTTTTTACTTTCTTTTCTCGACAAACTCATCAAGGTGTGACTTTTGACATAACTGTCAACCACTACCACTAGTTATTTTATTAAGTTCATAAATAAAATGACCTTATTATAAATTATTAAACAACTCATTGGAAGTGCTAAATCATACTTATTAAGGACATAAGTAATGCAAGTTGAATTTTTCTTTTTAATGTTCTTAGCCTATTTATAGATGTCAAAGTAAAGGTTCTGAATGTGATTTATCCCATAAAATTCAAAGCCAACTAAACTCTAAGAAAACCATGTACATGTCATTTATCCCACCAATTCATCAAGGTGTGAGTTTTGACATAACTTCATCAACCACTACCACTAGTTGTTTTAGTAAACTTGCATAAAAATAATTTACAAACCATGTACATGCTATTTCTCCCACAAACTCATAAGGTTTTACTTTTGACATAACTTCACCAACCACTACCACTAGTTGTTTTATTAATTGCATACAATATTTTTTCAAACCATTTACATGTCATTTGTATCCCATAAACTCATCATGGTCTCAATTTTTGACACCATTAATCGACCACAACCAATAGTTTTTAGTAAGTGCACCAAACCACTACCTATAAAGGCAAGCACATAATGTGTCATTTCTCCCATACATGTGTCATTTCTCCAACAGCAAAATTTTAGGAAAAAATTTAAGAAACTGTCATTTCTATATGTCATTTCTCTATCATTTCTATGTTATTTCTCCCATAAACTATAAGGCAATGTATTTCTCCCATATACTATAAACAAAAATTTAAGGAAAACCATGCACATGTCATTTCTCTCTTAAACTCTAGGCAAGAAAAACTTTAAGGCATGCCATTTCTATATGTGATTTATCACATAAAGCTTTTCTGTACGAGGGATGTTAATAAGATGTATCTTAGATCCTATTGTGTGGGGCAATGCCAATTCAAGATTCACCTATTAAAAATGAATTACTGGTAATAAGGGCGATGTCAATTCAAGATTCATCTCTCAAAGATGAATTAGTGTCAAAGTGACTCTTCTTCAAAAATTCAAGATTCATCTCTCAAAGATGAATTAGTTTTGAACGCTCTCCTTCAAATTTATTGATCAAGATTGTAACATATCTTTGATATCTATTTTTACTTACTCAATGTGTCTTTTTTAATGACCATGTGTTTTTTCAATTATATACCAGGTGTGCTCCACCATGTAAAGCACAACTTGGTGAACTTCACATTTTTATAAAATTAAAATGTGAGGACTTCAACAATTTTTTGTTTAAATGAAGTTTTCATGCTTCTTTTTTAATGACCATGTGTTTTTTAAATTATATACCAGTATTGCTCCCACCATGTAAAGAAAAATTTGGTGAACTTAACATTTTTATAAAAAAAATTCTTAAATTTGAGTTTCACACATCAATTAATGCTTTGAAAGTTATGTTTTACATAATTTGTGTACACTAACTTGCAAATTTTATGAAATTTATTTTGAATTTATTTTAAATAGTATTTAAAAATATTGTAAATTTCCACTATATATATATATATATATATCGTGGAGGATGAAGGTGAAGATCAATAGAATCTCGTATCTCTACGAGAGAGGTAAATTCCATATCTCTACGGAGAGGAGGATCGAGGATCGAAGGATATTTCATGGCATTTAAATATAATCTTATCTCCATACATACATGTGTGTATATATAAAATTGATTTATTATCGATTTTGTGAGTTAAATTTGTTGTTAATAAGTTTCCGTTTTTATTTTTTAGGAGGTAGTAGGACAAGGTTATCTACTCCATCAATAGATCAACAGCCATGGTTCATGTGGCCATGGTTCATGCAATCATGGTATGGTTCACGTAATTTAATCAATGAATATGTACATGTATTTGTATGTATGTATGTATTTTTGAATTGATTATAAATTCATATTTTTTATGAAGATTCTCTCTTGTCTCGTAAGGTTGGTGGTGGTATGCATTCCCTTGGAGGGTGCATCGATAGGTGGTGGCAAATTGTGTGAAGGTGGTGATATGCATTCCCCGAGAGGCTAATCAATGGATGGTCGTGTTGAGTTTTCAAAGAATCGTTGGTCGTTACGCTGGTTCTCAATAGTCTCGGGGTGGGCAAGATTCTAGCCAACTATATCGAAGTGGCCATCAATATGAATATTATTTTCATTCCAATTTGTACAAATTTTTTTACATGTTTTTTTACTATACAAAATTTTATATATTTATGGAGAGAGTGAAAATATTGCTCCAAATGTTGCTCGAAAAATACATAGAGACGGTGCATCCAAGAAGAAAGATTGTACACCAACCACGACTTATCCATCGACATTTCCGATATGCAACGGAAATAAAACATGCATCAATGTATCTTAAAAAGGTGTAAAAATATTCATTAAAAATTGAAGAGAGATCTCATGGATTTGACTCTCCCTGTAAAGAGTCGATAATGCTTCAAATAGTTACTCACTCTTTAAGAAAACTAGTAGATGTACCTAAATCTTGGGCCAACCACTAACACTTTTGGAGAAGTGATGAGAAAAAGAAAGGAAAACGATTATGTGTCACGATAAATGAGAGTTTGTTAAACAAATATTTACAACGAAAATGTCCAAGTCTATGTTTAATTTCAAATATGAGTACAAGAAAGAAAGATGTTAAGGGTGAAATACAAGCACCCTCATATAGCTCACTATTTGTATGATAGAAACCTTTACGCAATGGAAGACTCCGAGTGGGCAACGAGGGTCCGCTTTATTTTAGAAAATTATTTTATGGAAAATTATTTTTTGGGAGCAGAAACAATTATAATGACCTTCGCTCTTAATTTTTTTGGTTGTGGGAAGGTCGATCGGGTGACCATAGGGGCACTAGAATGATGCCTAATTTTCATCACTAAGCCACTATTGGTTAGTCGAAAGCCTCTTCATGTCGAAAATTTGCGGTTGAAATGGAGGCCACTACTCAAATTAGTCGAGAAGCGAGGATTCCATCATTGACAATGTTCGAGTGGATTAGGTGGAGTTGGTCTTTGTCTGAATCGACAAAGGTACTGAGAATGCATGCGCTAATTTTGTGTATTATAAAAATGAAGATAGACAAAATGGTGTTGAAGACCTAAAAGCATATGAAAATAATTGTCACAATGGGTGGTAGAACCTAATTATTCATGGCTTGAAGGGCATGGGAATGGTATGTGTTAATGGTTATGGTGATTATTTTAACACATGTACAATTTGTAATAAATGCATATAGATACATTTATTTGTATACGTTAGTCTAAAAAAAAAATGTGCAGATTATATGTTAATAACAAAATTTGAAGTTGCCACGCTTGATGAATGAAGATGATGCTAATATCACGGTTGGAGCCTTTGGTTCACAAAATCAAGATGGGTCTCACCATCAATCACACAATCAAGATGGTTCTCACCATCAAGATATGTTGGAAAATGTTAGTATTTTTTAAGTGAAAATGATGAAGTACAAATATTTTGTATCTACTATTATATATATTGAAACATGATGACATATTTTTAAAATAAATAATTGTCCACGCATGTACATGTATATATAATTAAATGTTTACAGATTCTGATTTTGTCTGATGTTTTTGGGATGGTGGTACCTTCTTCATCCTTGGGATATGTGCCAAATCCACCATAACAGGTATGAACAATTTTTCACTTTAAAATATGTTTTTAAGTTATATATTCAATCTCTAAAGTTCCATTAAAAAATGAGATCACTAGATCTTGAATTTTTTTCATTTTTTTCATTTTTAGGTTTTTGGAGATTTTATTTCGGAGCCACCCTAAAGAGATGTGATAGATCCACCATCACAAGTATTCAATATTTCACTTAAATATATGTTTAAGTTATAACTTATAAATTGAAGTTCAAAATTTTTATTATAAATTGAGATCTATATCTTGAGTTATTTTATACTTTTAAATTTTTTGAATTTTAGGTTCCTGGAGATGATTTATTTTCTCCATGGACTCTAGTGATGGAGTGTATGATGGATATAGGAACATCCACACCATTTGAACAAGTTGTCGATTTTTTTTTTTAATATTATTGAAAATTAGTTGATATATATATTTTCATTTGAAATTATTATATATATATATATATATATATATATATATATATATATATATATATATATATACTTGTACATGTATACTGTACAATTTACTTTGGAAGATGTTGTTGTGGGGGAAGTTTTAATGGATGAGCAAGAAAATACAATGGAGAGGGAACCTCATGAGGTATTGCATGATTTTTTTTTTTTCATTTTTTTTTACATGAAGTTCTATATTCTCATTCAATTTTAAAACATTAAATTTTAATGTTTGTACACATTATTAATACAGTTCCCATGCTTCATGATAGCTCAAGTATCGTGACTTTGTTGTGAGGAGAACACTACATCCATCTATATTTGATGGATGATGCACATGTGTGCAACATTATATCCTGATAGATCTCTAGTCTTAAATTTACTTTTATACGAGTCTTATCTAGATGTAGTCATATATTTACTCTATATATTTTTTATACTTGTAACACTATACATTGACACATACACAGAGATATATATATAATTAATTTTATTGCTCATGTGAGATACAAATTTTGGACATATTTTATTGTTTGGAGATATATATAGTTTAAACTACACATTTTACACTTGTCTTGGATAGTTATATTTGGCATGTGATCACATGTTGTGATATAATGTTTTGTTTTTATTGGATAGTCGAACTACATTTGGCATGAAGTAATGTTGTAATATAATGTTTTGTGTTTTAAAATCAAGTTTTAGATGGTTGAACTACATTTGGCATGTGATTTTGATATGATTTCTTGTTTTTGTTGAATATATGAACTACATTTGGCATGTGATTGTGATATAATGTTTTTTTTATTGAATATTTGAACTACAATTGGCATGGGATTGTGATATAATGTTTTGTTTTAAAATTCAAGTTGTTATTTTACCAAAAAAAAAGTTCACATGAATAGATGTACATAGAAATGATTTAAGTACATGTTTGAATATAGATACCGATATATATATATATATATATATATATATATATATATATATATTTCTTCTTAGATGTGTCAAACAATCATAAAATTTTAAAATTGCATTCTAGAACATATATATACAAAATGCAGTGTAACATTTTTCATATGATACTGTAGAAAAACTTCTTTTAGTTGATAGTAAGCCGGAAATTACAAAATACGTAGCACACATTTTGCATTCAATAATGAATATTATATAATTTACTTTTAATAGACACACACATCTAAATCAAAATCGTTCAACTTCAAGTTGGCATTATATCAACTATGCTAGATACCTGAGATATGTACATTTTTGCAATAATGACATTATGATAAATTGTACGAGAGAATGTGAAATCGTTTAGACTAGATAATCTAGACATATGTATGTGTACATGTGTATAAATTACTCATGCGAATGTACCAAACAATGTACATGTGCAAACACTTGCACAAAATAACATAACAAAATGAGTTCAATTTTTTAGTTGAGTTACGGTTCTAAAACATGAATCAAAGAGAAGAAATTGTTTGGGTAGGTCAATAAAAAAAAATCCAATGGAATGCCATCTTGAATGATTCGTTCATGATCGGATTTTGACATTTTCATTTCTTAATTTTCGTTTTTTTCTTTGATTGAACTTCTATCAACTTTATGCATACGCACACCAAGTGACTATATTAACAACATGACATCAAATTCATAGCATTAAAATAAAAAAATCCTTTGATTAGTTTGTCGAAAAAAACATTTCAGTATAATAAGTCTTTGTCATATGTAAACGCATTGATCATTATATTTTTTCTAATAATTTCATCTTTGCGTTGATTACAACGTATCAAATAATACTTCACATTTTTCATCGTTGATGGTAGGTGCAATTACGGTAAAAACATCTCCTTCACAATAAAACAAACTTATGTATCTAAATTCAAATCATAATTAACATGAAAAATTAACTTTAAAATTAACATGTACATGTACATGATTTTATTATCTCTCTTTCTAGATCTCTATCATTTTGAAAACGATTTGAAATATTACCTTCTCTAACAAGATCGAAACTCAATCACCATCGGATGATATTGTACTCTCCTACGGTGCATTTCTTTGAACATTGCAACAAACATTTTCGCCTTGTATTTAGCTCTCTATGTTGTCGATATTTTAATACATTTTTTTTTTTCACAAACACCATTGGATTAAATTATTTGTACATGAAAACATGACAAAAACGAATGTTTCTTTTATCCAATGCAAACACATTTCCATGGACAACTTTGTTTTTCATTGAATGAAATTTTTGAGTACCTTTTATTGTTTCAACATCATTTTCAGTGATATATATACATCTTCAACTGATATGCCAAAAAAACTATATGGAAAATTCAAAGAAGAATATAAATATAGTATCAAAATGCCATCAAAGATAATCATTGTGATAAATGTACATTGTTTAAAATTAGAAACCAGCAAAAATTAAATTGAATGTACCTTCACACTTCCCTTAATCGGTTAGTCTCTCATGGCTTAGTACGGCGATGCACCATTGAACAACTTCTTTGGGCGAGACAAGTTGGTTTGCGAGAGGTTCATTTGATATCTTCGAAGTACTCATTTTATGCATGCCTATACAGTCATGTTCTCCTTTTCCATGACCAATCTCAAAGAAATTCCAAGGTTTAATGGTTTTTTTCCATATGAAATAGCATAATCAAAAGAATGGTCATGAATATTTGAATTGACCTACGCATCTATCTAGACCATATCCAATGTTCATTGAATTTTGTTACGACTTCTCAAGGAGTCATAAATCTTTCCAAAATAGTGTTGTACAAAATATGTATCATGTGTACAATCTTCCTTTGATATAAAGTGATATTCTTTAATAAAATGTTGATTTTCTTTGGTGCTTTCTTTATGATCAACATTTTCTTCATCTTGTCTATATAGAATATGTACAAGCATGGACACTTAGTTAAAATGATAGTATTTACTCTTGAATTTCTTTTTTGGAATAAATGTATAGTTTTACGCAAAATCAATTATTGAAAAAATGGTCCCTGGTGGAAAAAAAAAAATTACATGATTTTTGAATTGCAAATCCTATACATCGAAGCTCTATGGGAATGCTTGGTGTATTTATAAATTTCTTCCTCAAAATTTTCTCGAAAAAATCTATCACAAACAATTCTTCTTCTTGTAAATCAATTCTTTTACCACTTGAATTGTGAATCGATGTATGGATATATTCATATCTCTTCCGGAGTTCACTTTCATGTTGGACAATGGTTGATCATTTTCTTAATCTGATGTTGTTTTGAAATTTAGTCAAATTTCCACAACCATCGCATTTTTACCACCAACACATTTCTTTTGGTAAAATAATTCATGGCTTTCTCTTCCACATAGAATTTGAGATATGAAATCATGGATAGTTGAAGGATAGAGTGAGTCTTTCCAAAATGTTCGACCAAAATTAAGGAATGTGTCATAATATAAACTGAAATTCCACATGATAACGACAAATAAGTGTTGTGTATGGTGATAGGTTTTACATACCATGGTTTTGTTGCGAGGAAAAACATTGATTGAGACATCAATTTCATGATTCTCTTCTTTGAACTTGTTGAAAAATCTGTCTGAGTAGTGTCGAAGAAATATTTTGGATGTTCTTCATGTTGATTTCATTTTATTCTTCTTAGCATTGCATCCCTTGCATTTGGCAAAACACGTGAATTTTTTATCAATATTCACATATTTAATTTTAACATTTCTCCAAGTCTATATTTGAACGGTTGCCTACAAATAAATTTGTCCAACAAGCGAGTTCATGATTTATCTATTTGCAACCAAAATTTGATTTTTGTGCAAATTTTTGTGATTCTAATACTCGTGCATAGATTTTGCAGTGATTCTTTAGTACTTGGGCGAACCAGCACCATACATATGTATTGCTCTCTGGCATACGAAACATTTTTAAATGTAGATCTTCTAATTGATTTATAACACTATTTATATTATGTATCACATTTTCCTTCATTTTTATCTTTTGCTAATTTTCAGAATACAAATAAAGTTGTAGCTTCTTTTAATTTCCTTAATGATAGGAGACAACTTCCCGATAATTGGACTTTGAACTACCACATTTTCCTTTATGAAGTATGAATCGAAATGAAATTAACATGATATCATATAATATGGTCAAATTTTTTATCTCCATATGTGTGAGTGTCAACATTTTCTAACATCTCATCATCGATATTGATTTCATGCAATACATATTCGAATTAATAGGACATAATAAGTTTACATATTAAATAAATAAATAAATAAATAAATATGTATAATTTCAATAATATGTGCATGTTTTCAATATATATATGCGGTGATTCAATTTCTTCACTTTAATTTCTTTCAAATTTTTCACTATCTTCAATCATTGGTTCAATATCTCTTTCACTTTCTCTTTCAAAATTTTGTATCTCAATGTATCGATTTTGAGGAATATCTCTCTCTGTTTACATTGCAAAATATTTTTGAATTATTTCATCAAATAAAAATTAAGATTCACAATTCTCACTAGGAAAACTTTAAATATCAATAATATTTATATTTACATACACCAACTTCAACTTTTAGTTGAGGTTTATTTTTCCCTTTCAATATTGAAGCGTTCTTCTCTCTTTTTTATGATATTCTCTCCCATATTTCTCTACGTTCCTCATGGTCTCTTGTTTGATGATCTTTTCTCTTGAAATTCCTTCGATTTCCCACATGATAAATGAGTATGGAGTTCAAAAAATTTCTTCAAAAATTTAGAAAAAACCCAATTAAAAAAAACATCACAAACGATTTAATTTAAAAAAAAAAAAAAAATCATTTTAAAAATCTTGCACAAAATACATACTTTAATCAAAAACACTTACTTTAAAAATTAAAGAACAAAATGTCTTATAAAAATGAAATAGCTCAAATATTTGCTTCCCGAGTCCTCTGAAAAAAATTTAATTTAAAAAACTGAGACAAAAAACTTATTTTTAAAAAATCATTACTAAAGATTTTACTTCAACCCAAAACACATACTCTAAAAAAATGTGACTTCCAAAAAATACCTTCAAAAAATGTCATTTAAATTAAGCCCAACTTCTTAAAATGCCACTTTAAAAAATACCTACAAAAAATGTCCTTTGAAAATTAAAGCTTAAAAAAATGTCTAAAAACATATCACTTTAAAAAATAGCTCAAAAATGTCCTTTGAATATTTAGCCTAAAATATTAGTTGAAATTAAGTCAAAAAATTTCTTTTGGAAATCAAACCTAAAAACTTCTAAGAAAAAAATGTCCAAAAAAATTTCCTTTCAAAATAAAGCCCAAAACCTCCAAAAAACAAAATACCTTCAAAAAAATGTAATTTGAAAATTAAGCCCAAAAAAAATCCAAAATATGTATCACATACCTCTTAAAAATGTCCTTTGAATGTTAAGCCAAAAGTCCTTAAACCCAAAATATCCTTTGCAAATCCTTTGCAAAAAATCACATAAATGAAGAAATGTGCGATATTATGCAAAAATATTAGACCATATTTATGTTTATTTATATAATTGCGAAATGTTTTTTGAGTGCCAGGTGAATTTTGTGACGACTTAAAGTCGATTAAAAGTTCGGCCCGAACTTTTGTAAAACTTCGGCCAAAATTTTTCGTAAGATTAGACTTCATGAGTCGTCGGGGCAAAAAAACAATAGTTCGGCCCGAACTAACACATCACAATTACAGAGTCAGCTCACAAACTGGCTATTCAACTTTGGACTAGTGGCCTCCATGAAACTTAGTGAATTAATTGTGAACCGAATGACATTTACTTAATTTAATCTACTTTCGGGGAAATATAACTTTTATGGAATTTTATAAATATTTACTAAATTAATTAATTTTGTAACTAAAGCAGGTTACAAACAATTTATGAAGGTCATTATGATTCAAGCAAAATCAATATTTTGTATCTTCCAAAATACTGTAAAAAATTGAAAAAATTATGGTGAATTACATTTGTCGATGAATGCATTGCATAGTTTTAGAATTTTTAGTTTATAACTTTTTATGTTGGAAAATTTTGTACGTAGAGACATATTCAAAATATGCAATTTTTTCATAGAATCAGTTCAAAAAAATTATAGTAATTACGATATGCATCGGTAGGCTTCGTAAATATAATGAAAATGAAGTATTGTCTAGATTGTTGTAACTCATTTTGTTTCTCAAAAACACAATTTTTTCCAAAAAAGGAATATGCAACGCCTTTGAACATGAATTTTTATGAATCAACTGATTTTTAAACAACATACACTCAAATAAATGCTATGTTGACATATCAAATGTGTATAAAAAAATTCCAAAAAATAAGTAATACAAAGCTAATAAAATTTACGACAACTTTTATTTTTATCGCAAAATAAAATTTTAAATATAAAATTTAATTTTGGCTTGTAGAAAAGTTAAGAGCAGAAAAAAAAAAATGATTTTTCTTTTCCAAACATATTATAAGAAAAATTTAAATTTGAAAATTGAAATTATAAAAATAACAAATTTTTTATTAAAAATGTAATTTTGGTATTAAAAAATAGAAGACTTAGATTTATCTTTAAGTTTTATATTTTTTTAAAATGAGCAAATAGTTAAAAAACTAATTTTTCTCACTCTCATAATTTTATTGGATGGTAGTCATTCGCATGTTGGATGATATTTCATTATCCAAATTATAGTTATGGAATTTAATGGTATAGTGAGAGAGATTCATTTCAATTATATAAAAAATTTAAAAATATAATAAATATTTTAATTTTTATAATATAGCTTTTTTCATTATTAAATTTTACATAGTCTAATTTTTTAAGTCCACTTTAAACCCTTTTCCTATTAAGTTTATCAAACAATAACTACTTTTATCTTCATCAATCCAATTTAGAATAACCTATATCTAAGATATAAAATTATAAATAGATATAGCTAGATATCTTTCTATTTACATATATATATGGATATCTCTCATACTCACCTCACACAAAATAATATTTATACACAAAAATAAATACCTTTAAATTTTTATCTAAAATTAAATACTTTAAGATTTAAAAATAACAGTATTTGAGGATTAAAAAGAAAAAATACAAATAAATACCTGTAAATTTTAACTACCGAGTTCCCCGATAATGAAATGCATTAGCTAATTCAAAATGCGTAGACAAATTATTTTCATATATAATTATTTCTAACAAAAAAATTATAAAACAATAATGACACCTACTTTTTATATATTATTTGATTCAAAATATTATTTAATTCAAAATTGATAGACAAATTAACATTTTTATATATTATTATTATTCCAAAAAAAAATTATATACATATTATGGATGACAGAAGTCAAATTCCTAACATATATATTTTTTATATTTTTTACACTCACATTATAATAATCTGTACACTTCGAAAGAATATATCATAACGATTTATAAAATGATAATTATAGATTATAGTGCGTTTGAGGAACGCAAATCAACGTACAGAGCCCATAGTCAGTAATATAAAAAAAAGCGTGCGAATCTCCTCCGAAATGTTTATGTTTAATATCTCGTAATCATAACTGGAAGTGCGCGGGATTTGCCAACAGTTAATATGGATCAATGAACTGTCCTCCATTGAAAGCAGACCTGCACTGGTCACACAAGTAATACTTCTTTATTATTTAAAGTTTGGATTCCCCAGTACCAATGTATATATATATATATATATATATATATATATATATATATAGAGAGAGACACATTTGTTCATTGCATTCAATTTTCAGCTTAAAACTGTCTTGCATTTATTTTCCTTCATTTTTCAATTTACTCTTAGTATTTTTAATTTGTGAGGAAAATCCTCACAGAATAGTTTTCTCATAATTAAGCTGTCTAGGTTTTTTTGGGTTCCTGTTTTCTGAAACCAGTTCTAAGCAGTAATTCATAAGTGAAACATTTGTTTTATCAGCTTGTGCGATGGATGAAGTGGTTATTTAAACTGATACATGGATGCGGTTAGATCAATTCATGAAAGGACAGAAGAATAAACTCCAGGACAATCGACCACCATGGTGAAGCCAGCAGAAGAGAAGCCACCTGAACCTGTTTCTGCTTCCTCTTCCTAATTTGCAATTGTACCAGCAAGGCCTGAAGATGCTTTTCAACGTTGCGTTTATGGAGGGGATGAAGATAAGGATGTTGACATGGCTACGAAGTTTTTCATCGACAGGTTTCACCGGGACTTGGAAATGCAGAGAACGCCGTCTGAAGCTCGATATTATGACTACCTGGCAAGATCGACGTAAATAATAACAGTCAAATAGGCCAGAGTTTACCAATTAGAGATATTATGTTCACTAGTAAAATACTCTTGCACAGTTTTCATTAACTACCATGTCCCGGCGATGATGGAGATACTAGCTTCCAATACGGGTCAGGATAGTAAATTGTTCTGAATCTTTATCTAGTTTGTTTTGCTGAACATAATATAGGAAAGTTGAAGGAAATTATGAGTTATAATATTGTTACTGTAACATCAATTGTGATGTCAGCAAAGACGATTTATATTCTGTACGGTTTTCCACCTGGGTGGAAAATCCTGGCTTAATCTCCACGAAATTACTCATTTATAATTATGCTATTAAATAAATTTTCAAAGAGGATTTGTGTTGTCTTCTGCTAGTCCTATATATGCGCGAAATTCTCTAACTTTTATAATGAATGTACTATTATGTCTTTTTAATGTGTAATTGTACGGCTGTGAAGAATTGTACAGATTGTATACTAAATTATTCAGGTAATATTTGAACTTATCGAGTATGGTGCCAGACGATTCTGGCGTCGTTTAGCACTATCCAAGGAAAAGTCATTTACATTATAAGTTATAACAATGTTTAAAGCGGCACCGTGGGGCAAAAACGTAAACACGAATGCCATGCTTTCCTATTCAATATGCCATTTTCTGTGTTCTTTCCGCAAAAGACTTCTGCTACAAAATTCTAATGGAATTGGTTTTGTTAATCTGGAATTTGATGCGGGAGAGGTTTTGTGAATGTGTAATGGTTGAGTTTGTATTTTTTTCTAATATATTATTTAAAATATATATTATCAAAGTGTTTTAATTTAGAAAAACTAAATTATAACTTTTAAAAATAAATAAAAACTTTAAATTACAATTAATTATGGTTTGCTATTTGTTAGGTTTTTTAATACCATTGTTAGATAGAAAATCAAATCACTCAAATCATAAAATCGTTGAAAACATACCAACTAAAAGATATTTAGATTGATTTATTTTAATTGATGGCTTCAACTGGAATGTCTTTTTTTATTTGTTTTCTAAGGAGCAACATGGATAACAGGAAATGCCCATGTTTTTCTCAAGACAACCCCACCTCAAATCCATAGCTATCATATGGCAATGCATTTCATTCAAAGTGAAAGAACTTTCTCCTTGATTTCATTTCCGCTGGACAAATTTTTTTCAAGGAGGAACTTTGGGAATTGCCAATAAAATATTTCCCCTTCTACATGCACTTGTTATAATGACATTTATTATGCCCTACAACAATGTCCTATTTCCACTAATATTTGAGTTGTAGTGAAGATGTGTTTTGTCAACATGTTCTCTCTTTGGCTAAGCTAATTTTCTCTTGAACTAATTTGGGGTAGGCTCTCTCAACCTAGACATAAGGCTTTCAACTAGCACTTGACTGGTGGAGTTTCCTTTCCATAGAGTAGGCCACTCCATGGTGCCTACTTTGAGCACATTAGTGAGGCATGGTTATGTTGGAATTTACCGGAACAATTCTCAACAACGAGAGAGGAAAATAATTCTTTTCCTCCAACACATAGATTTAATTAAAAATGCAGACGAGAGATATACGGAAACATAAATTTCATTAATAAAAAGCTGGACTATTACAAATGATATCTTCGGAAGCTATGAGCGTTAGGAATTTACAAAAAAAACTTCTGATGGTTGCTACACACCATGACTCAAACTTTCACTATTTCCTCACATCAAAAAAATTGCTCTCTTGTCTCTATTTTTGCCTTGAGGCAATTTAAAAAATACAACTGCACGAGTAACACACATATAATGCACTCACGACACATATATATGAAACATTACAATATTATATATATTATAAATATTTCATATATATATATATATATATATATATATATATATATATATATATATATATATATAACCCAAGTTAAAATAAATGTACACTTGGTAACTAAAATTAACTCGACGTTAAAAATCTAAAAACATTGTGTGGGAAATAATATAAAAAACATTATGATAAAAAAAAAACTTTTATTCCCTTGTGCTTCAAGAGTGCTTAGAGAACATTCGTAGTTCATTCACCTCTTGGAACTTCTTTGGTGGTTCCCAAAAATAGAACGATGTCATTCATTTGAGGTTGTCTTCCCCTTTGTTGCCTGGCTTCTCATACCAAAATGTTGTTTCCCCTTTGCGTTAAATGGAGTTGGTGGGTGTGATGTGGTAGTTGAGTGCGGATAGGAACATTGGTGTGTAGAGACTTGAATCTGAGGAGGTTTTGTGCTGAGTCAAAGCTGGAGATTTCCACTCATTTGCTGTCATTTCCCAAATTCTTATCGATCTTAAATTCTCTCTAGTGTTTGTCGTCTTCAGTCCCATCAAAATAAATTTTGCATCTAGCTGTTTGTGTGGGCAATTAGAATTAATATTCCAACACTTGCTAATTTCAGCTTCTTTGGATTTTCTTGCATACCCAAGCATTTCCTTAAATAATTAAAACTTTCTACGTTAATGGCTTTGTCAAAATATCTGACCACTCCTCACGTCTGCATAATCTTGCAAAACAATTTCGCCATTATTAACCGGTTCTCGTATAAAATTAAATTTTACATCAATATGCTTTGTTCTTTTATGGAAGGCAAATTCTTTGATAAAACTATCGTACATTTGTTATGTGATAAATTGTCATTCCTTTGTCTACTAATGACATAAATCTCAGTATTTTTCTCATCCATGCTTGCTTGGCATGATATTGTTATTCTTGCCACATATTACGCCTCTGTCGTTGATAAAGAAACTATTGGTTGCTTCTTAGAAGCCCATGAAATAGCTCCGATCCCAAATGAAACACATATCGAGATGTGATCTTTACATCATCTACACTTTGACCCAATCACTTGTCATTGTAACCAGTTAATTTAAAATTTCGGATAAGAAGTATAAAATACCATACCTCTTCATTCCATTCCTTGTAGAATCCTCTTGGGCTGCTGCCCAGGTAAGGTCTCTTTTGGCCTTTCCATAAATGCGGAGATTAAGCTTACAACGTGCATAATGTCAAGCCTGAATTCATGATCAAATACATGAGGCTTCCAAATATGCTCTTGTACAATGTTAGATCAAAATCCTTGTTGCTATCTTCTTTGCTCAATTTTAACCTGGCAGTTGGAGTTATAGCTACCTTGTTATTGTGCGTGTTTGAATCTTTTCAACACTTCTTCAACATATTTTGCTTGGGAAATAAAAAATCCCATTTTCAATTTGCTCTATGTCAATTCCAAGAAAATATCTCATAAAACCCCAAATCGGTCATTTCAAATTCTTCATGACTTCTTTAAAATCGGTAATGAGAGAAACTTCATTGCCAGGAAAAAATTAAATCATCTACATATAAAACAACGATAAGAATATTGTATCATTTTCTTTTATGTGAAATTATTGGGTTCTCCATCACATTTCTCAAATCCATTTTTACGGTAGGTAACCATGTGATACACATTGTACCATGCTCTTGGTGCTTGCTTGACCCATAAAGAACTTTCTTCACCTTGCATACTTTGTTCTCTTGGCATCGATCTCTGTGCTTCAGAGTTTCTCAACATATACCTCTTCTTTCAACACTCCATTCGAATGAAGATTTCACATCCATTCGGTAAACCTTCCATTTATGTTGTGCTACTATGGACAACATTGTTCCTGCATTTCCATTCTTTGCAGTAGATGCAAAGGTTTCTTCATAATCTCTTCCTTGTTGCTCCTTGTAGCCTTTGACAACAAGTATTTCTTTGTGTCTTTCAATCTTGCCTTGAAGCATTTCTCTTGGTCTTATAGACCCATTTTACTCCAATGGCTTCTTTACCTTTAGGGAGGTTACCTAACTCCCATGTATTACTCTTTTTCTATTGCACCAATTTCTTCATTCATTGCTTCAATCCACATTTTTCTTCCTATGACATCTTGAAAATGAATTGGGTCATCAAACAATACAAAGAAAATAAAGAGTTCAAGCAGAAAATTATCATTTACCTCTCCTTGTTCATAAATATCTCTCGAGATTTCTAAATCTCGGTCTTCTTGGTGTACTTGGAGTTCCACTTGAACTTCCGATGGAGTTTCTACTTCCACATTGGTGTGCTTGAAGAAGCACTTCCTTGATTCTCAGGTTGTTCTACTTCTGACTTGTGGTGTGGTTTATTGTGCGCTGGTGGTGGTGGAGGAGGAGCCACCAAGGATTCATTACTATCCTTCCTCTTATTCTTCGTGAGACACACGTGTTCACATTCACCATTTTCTCTAAGCTTCCATCCCAAGATTCTTCTTCAATAAAGCTGCACATCTCTTGCTTATTATTGTTTTCTTGGTGGATGGATTATATAGTTTATTCTTTGGACTCATCAGCATATCGAAAAAAGATACATTTCTCCCCCTTACTATCCAACTTCTTTCTTAGTTGATCTAGGACATGTGCAAGCCACACATCCAAAAAATTTCATGTGGGAGACTTGTCTTTATCTTTGCTCACGCTTCTTCGAACTACGTTCATGTGACTGGTTGGGCATTTATTCAATATGTATCTTGCACAGTGTGACTTGACCCAATACTCATTTGGAAAATTTTTTGTCTTCAACATACTAACCACGACCATGTGCATGATGGTCCTATTCTTCCTTTCTACAACATCCTTTTTCTAAGGTGTGTACCTTGTATTAAACTTTTTTTTTTTGTATGCTGCATTCTACAAGAAACGTAGGAACTCTTTGGCGATGTATTCTCCCACCTCTGTCGGCTCTTAGCGCTTTGATGCTGTGCTCCTCTGCTCAACATGAGCTTTTAAAGTGGCATAGCTTGTTCAAACACTTCACTCTTCTGTTTCAATAAATACACCCATGTCTTTACGGTGTAATCATCTATGAATGTCAAAACATATGTTCTTGCCGACTAAATATGGCATTTGTATTGAATTACACAAATCGAGTGGAAAATTTCCTAAAGGTGCCTTTTTCACATACTCTTCCACGATTGGAAAGATATCTCCATGTTGTTTTCCCAAGATGCGGCCTTCACATAGGTTGTCCGGTTTCTCAATAAATGCTTAATCCCTTTACCATTCCATTTCTTTGCAACAAGTTCGGGGCCTCCGAAATTTAGATGTCAAATCTCAAGTGCCATAACTAGTTTTCATCTTTCCTTTCTTGAAAGACAACATATTCTGACTGCCACATTTATTCTTACGCTGGAAATCTTGCTCACGAGCTTGAGAGGAAACATATTTCTTGTCATATGCACCTACGCAATGAATTTCTTGCTTGGAAATTTATGTCCATGATTGTGCACACATCATATTTAAAAAATACATTGTAGCCCTTGTCAATGAAATTTTGTCCAATGCTCAAATGATTACATTTTAAGCCGGGTACATAATATATATACGGCACAAACTTCTATTCTCCATTTCTTGCTAGCATACTTACTCTCTACCTTTTTCCCTTGGCCAATCTTACTGTCAGTTCTTTATTTGTTACTTCAAATTTAACATTTTCATCAGTTGGCGAACATTGCTATGTTTCCGATCATGTAGTTACAACACGAGTCTAAGAACCATATATCATCTTGTCTATCTTGTGCTACATTACATATTCATATATATATACAATAGCACATTACTGCAATTCTTATTTTCTTTTGCAAAATTAAGGTTACACTGTATTCATGTCATTTTTCTTTTCCTACATTCATTGGCATAGTGCCCCATATTTCATGCAATAATGACATTGGACTTGGGATTTATCATACATTGTTCCATGAGCTTGATGTTAGCTTGAGCTTTCATTTTGGTTTTGATTTCTTCTCTTTCCACTCGAACTTGCGAGTTGTTTTGCTTCCTCTGTTGTTTTTGCTCTTGCCTTGACCCTGTTTTGCTTGATAAAGACATTTGAGTCTTAAATCTTGTTCCGATGAAATTTGTTCCTTTTTCGATGCAATGTTCATGAGACATTAGGGATGCCTCAACTCATCCTTTGTAAATATTGAGATATCCTTTGTCTCTTCTATTGCCGCTACTATGGCATCAAATCTTGAGGGTAGTCTTTAAGATTTTCTCCACAATTCTTCTTTCTTCAGTGTCTCTCCATGAGACCTTATAAGGTGACCAACTTGATAACATGAGTGAAAAATGAGTCTATATTTTGAGACTCTTTCATATAGAGTTTCAAAATCTCTCCTCAACATTTGCAACTTTGTTTTCTTCACCTTCTCATGCCTTCATAGGTTGTCTTGAAAATCTCCCATGCCTCTTTAGATTGTGTTGCTACGCAATCCTTGGGAAAAATTCTCTCATGTCTGATTGAAAAAGATAGAAAGAGGGCTTTGGATTCCTTCTTCCCTGTTATATTTTAACAAATCTCTTCTCGCTGTGACTGAAAAAGAAGCCAACTGTTCTTGCATCATGGTTATGGGTATGCATTCTCGGCTAGCTCCCATATGTCCTACGAGGAAAACAATGATCTCCTTAGTGATAGCCCAATAATCATTATTCTTCTAGTTAAGTTTGTGGAAATTTGGGATTTTCGGAATGGTGCCTACACGCCCATTCTTGATTGTGTTTAAAAAAAGAAAAAACAAGGAAACTTTCTTTCTTTGGAGAAATACGCTTCCAATACACTTCTTACGACTTATGTGAGTGAAAAGAAATCTGCACTCCATTCTTAAGCACCTGGACTTGCTCTAATACCATGTTACGATTTCTAAACAATTTTGAACGGCGAGAGAGGAAAATAATTCCTCTTCCTCAACATAGAATTTAATTAAAAATGCGGACAAATATATACGAACATAAACCTCATTAATAAAAATGGAATCTGTTACAAATGATATCTTCAAAATTTCGACGTGCAGTTTATAAAAAAAAACTTCTTCTCAACCTTTGTTACAGCAGCTCAAACTTTCATTGTTTCGCTCCATGACAAAAAATTGCTCTCTTGTCTTTGTTTTGCCTTGGGGAAAAGTACAATACAATACATAGTAACACACACTAATGCACACATGAAATATATATATGAAACATTACAATATTGTATATCTTTTATGAATATTTCATATTTATAATAGATATATAACCAAAGCTAAAATAAATGTACCTGTATTTAACTAAAATTAACCGACATTAAAACTCTAAACATTGTGCGGGAACTTCAACAATAAAAAAACATTACAATAAAAAAAATAACTTTATTCCCTTGTGCTTTACGGAAATTTGCTTAGAGACCATTCACGTGAGTTTAATTCACCTCACGAACTGCTTTGGTGGGTGCCAAAAAATGGGTGATGTCATTGTTTTGGGGGTTTGTCTTCCCCTTTGTTATTTGAAGCTTTCACCCTAGAATGTTGTTTCCTCTTCGTTAAATGGAGTTGGTTGGTGTTCAATGCAATATTTGAGTGCAGAGATAAGAACATGGTGCAGAGATACTTGAATGCGGGGAGGTTTACGTGTGGATCAAAGCGGAGACTTGCCTTTGTTGTCATTTCCCAAATTCTTATCAGTCTTAAATTCTCGTAGTGTTTGCCATCTTTCAATCCCATCAAATTAAATTTGTTGTCATCTTGTTTGTGTGGGCGGTTGGAATTAATATTCCAACATGTGTCCAAAGAATATTTTGGGCCCCAAGAGGTAATCGGAAGCACCACCTTGACAAACGAAACCAAAGGGATTCTTAAACAGGAAAACCGAGGATGAAAAAAAACTAGGGATACTTCTGGGAGATTGCCATGGTCACTCCTTTTTACTAAAGTTGTTGATTAGGCCATTTTACCAGAAAGAACTAATCATCCTCACAATTCTCTATAATAGAGAATATGGGTCAAGATTGAACTCGTGTTTCTGTGTGACAACGGAGACGACATTTACATTTAGTCCATTTTTCAATACAATTTATAGTCTAAATGAATCATGTGTTCATTGTGGAGGCTAAAAAAAGAATTAGGGATGCTTCTATAGGAAGATTGCAGTCCATCCATTTTATTAAAGTTGTTGATTAGACGATTTGCGAAGAAGAACCAGCCATCTCACAATTCTCTATAATAGGGAATATCGGTCGGGTGAACTTGTGTTTCCTGTGGGCTGACAACCCGGAGACCACATTTACATTTAGTCCATTTTCCAATACAATTTATAGTTGTAATGAATCATGTTCATTGTGGAACCTTGTTCATTGAGGTTCTTCATTTGCTACAAATCGTATTTATCACATCTCATCATTTTAGTTTCTTGTTAATTGTAGATCCTTACTTCCTTAGGAACTCCATTTGCAATGAATATTATCTGACGATGGAATTTCATATTCTATGGACCCTTACATGTTTTAGATCACATTTTAATTTTCATATCAACTATTATAAATATTTGATTGCATCGATCTTTTTATCAATATTCTCATAATCTTACCCACCTTACCACCATCTTGCATATGGTACTAATCATCTTCAAATTCATAAAATCCTACTTGCTTTATAATTATTAATTGTCCTTTTCATTTATAACCCTAATTTAATATATTAGCTCCATTATCTTCAACAACCAAAATATCCATGCATGGTTTTTCTTCATTAATGGGAAAAATTCTTATTTGTAGCTAATCTAGAGATGTTGAATATTGTTATTGTCCTTTTGTTGATTATTACTTTTGATCACCATTCCAGGGATCCATTCTTTGACAATTTTTATTTTATTTTATCCCAGGTTATATAATAACCATGAGTTATACAAATTTTTCCATAATGTAGGTTGGTTGGTATATTTTGAAATGCTAAAATGGTTTAGACATTTTATTTGCACAAGAAATTTTCTGCTTTTTTATTTTTTTGTGCATTCAATTGTGATATTCAACTTACAACAATGGAAATCCATTTTCAAAGTAATTTCCCTCTCAAAAATACAAAAAATATATGTTCATCAAAAACTAACCCAATAGCGTTTATTGAGAAAAAAAAATGAACACAAACACCGCATTTTTGCAAGAAATGAGAGGAGCAAAATCACCACATTTTGATTACATAGTTGTTGTAGTGAGCGATATTTTCTATGACCAAATTGACATGCCAAATTTTTATGAAGTCATCACTATGAGATATAAAAATTGGGGAAAATGTGAGGACTAAAGTTGTAATACAAGCATACTTGGGTAATATCATCATACTAAAGTGGAAAGAGGCATGCTTAGCATTTTTAAAACCATTCATTAGAACTTGGTGAGGTGAGAACTATATTTTTTTACTTCACTTCAGATGAACAGTATAACAATCTAATAGAAGGTTGTAGGAAATATTTGGAACACATAATATCTAGAGATTATAGCAATGGATTAAATCCGATCAACTGTAATTTACTAAAACAAGATGCTTAATCCTTCTACAATATTTGCGAGAATATAAAACACGATCGCTCAATCACATGAAAGTAAGAGAAAAAGTAAATAAATTGCACAACACAAGATTTTCTGGGGAAATAAAGCACTGAAACCCCTCTATATCTATTGTATAATAAGCCAAGTAATCATTAAACAATACGGCATTCTTACTCACAAGAATCTCTTGCTCTCTACCAATAGTCTCACATTGATCTAGGCTAAATTGGTCAAACACATAGCCAATTCCATGCCTTCTGCCAGGCGATGCCTTGATCACACAATTCTAGGAAAATAAATCTCTATTAAATAGGATTTCCAACCTCCCTTGATTGTGTAATCCATCATGGAAGCTTCCTATGGCTTTATATTTACTTTTAAATTTTCTAATAATACAAGCTGATATTTATCTTCCCTTTAACCTTCGCCTCAACAAGGTCTTCATCCAGGCTTTCCTGTACATGCAACTAATAATAGTGAATCAACAATTATTGAATCGATCAATACTCTTGGATTAAATCTAGTTTAATTCACTATACCACTCACTAGCTCATCGTTGAGTTAGAGCTAGTTAAACTAACTTTAACTCAATTAATTTTAGTTAAGTGATTCCACTCACACTACAATAGTGCATTAGCGCAAATGGATCCCCAAAATAATATAATCACTCTACATGCCTCACCTTCCACACTCAACTTGAAATTCTTGATATAACTTGATCTTTATAACTTGGTTAGCACTCATGCAAGTTGTTATGAGATAAGATTACAATTTATTACCAATTTACTAAAGGAAAAAATAAATTAGACACACATTTTGTGTTGATTTTTAACACTCCTCTCCCCAAGAAAGGGTGCTAAATACACCAATCCACATGCCTTTGGGATATTCCAATTTTCTCTTTTCTAGCACCTTCGTCAAGATGTCTCCATCCAGATCCTCTTTTTGTGGGAATATCTTAGCAACATAATGTGTGTACATGAACACAATATTTGAGATGATGGTAACATATATAAATATGCCCGATCCTGTCATGAGATATTGGATTAACGAGAGAGTTTTATTTAACTCGGGTTATCCTTGATGTATCCTTGCCCGGAGTCCATCTGATGATAAGAAAACCAACCGTATCTTCTTCATCTAGATGGTCTCTCATGTAGCTGAATATGTACCACGTACTTTGCCTCTAATGGTAGGAAGTCTGACTTATTTGTGCTTCATGTTATACCAATAAATTGTTGCTGATCCTATGATAAAATTATACGTGATGTGCTCTTCATGTCTAATGGATTGCACTTGGTCTGCTTCGGGAAGCCTTGAATCTTCTCCCCTCTGTCCATCTCTACCATAATCCATATGCTCTAGTGCCTACGAGATATCTTAAAACATGCTTCCCCACACCTTCTAAAATAAATTGGTAGGCTTAATCGTATCTTGACTAAACTTTTCGTTAAGCTAGTAGCATATGTACACTCATGTGTTCACCAAATACATAAGTGAACCCGAAGCTACCTATAAACAATAGCATCCACTACCTCACCTTAAGTAGCATCCTCCTTCCTCTAGTTTCTTTCAAGTAGAGTCTCCATGGGTTTGTTGTCCTCCATGTGGAACTTCCTCAGGATCTCCTTGGCATACTTGCCACGAGATACAAATAGCTCCCCATCTCTTTCCGTATTTCCAAGAAAAGGAAATAGTGCAAGAGCACCATGTCCTTCATCTCAAGAAATTTATCTTGCAAGATCCTCTTTGAAAAAAGTTATCGGACGTTCATCATCATCGGTATCATATCATCGGCATAAAGTATAATAATAAAAATCTTACCATCAAACACAATATGATATAGGTTCACATACGCTTCCTCTTCGTGAAGCAACTCTATGAAATAGTTTTCATGATATTGGCGCACCAAGCATGAGGTGCTTTCTTCGGCCCAAGCCAGGTTCTCTGCAGGTCTTCAAACATGTGACTCACCGTCGAAGAGTCTCAAAACCTTGGTTTCTCAATGTACACTTCTCCCTCAATAACTCCATTGAGAAAAGCTACATTTACATCCATGTCTTGCCTTCCACCCACTCCCCATGCTAAGATTGCAAGAAGGATATAATTGGTCCGTGCCTGGCGGGTGAAAAGTATCCTCATAGCCAATCCCCTCCACCTACAAAATCCATCGACCTAGGTAAGTCGAGGAGATCATGTTATTCTCAAAATTGAAAGTTCTCGAAATTGTACCAAACCTAGTATTTGGAAGGGTCTCGTCGTTGTGATTTTATTGTTGTGAATAGTTAGAAAAAATGATTTCGTATGAGGAAGATATCGCATTTTGTTTGTTTTCCCAAAAACCTAAAATTTTTGTTCTGGGATGCCCGAGTCATTATACGGTATAGTCGGCCCGGGTGGCATGATACATGGAATGTTCCCTTTTCTCACAACCAATGGCAATTTGACCCGTGGTTGAATCCGGTCCATTTGTTCGGATTTGTACGAATTTTCATTTGTGACCGTTGGATGTGGTTTGTATGTTTTGATTTGGGATGAGTGGGTTGGGGGGGGGGGGGGTGTTGACCGTGATATCCGGCTTGCATTCCATGACCTACGTTAGTTGGGCTACCATGTGCTTCTTAACATGTATTTCCTCCACTTTAATTTAAGGTTTAAAGGTTTCATTGTTGAAGGGGGGACCACCGGTTCGAACCCAGGCGGCCCCAAGGTTTACGGTCACATGGAACATTAAAGTACGGCATCAAATAGTGAAGTAAACCGAGCGGCTATAAATCTTAGCGCGGTGATGATTACGTTCACATGTCATGTTGTGAAATTAAACTACAATGTGACGGTTTGATAAATTGTAACCTTTGGTGGTAATGTTACAATCATGCAAGGTGGTAAGTTGAGAAATTTTGTGGCGGTTATATAAAAAGTAAACCACGATGAGAAAAAACAACGGTCACATGGCACGATTTAAATGGAAACTAATGCCACGACTTTCGAACTCTTCCTCCGGGTTCCCACTGCCTTATTACTGATTTTTCAAATAGTTAATGCGAGATTTAACGGTAGGGGGTCGGCATGTGACCACCGCTAAATCATTTGATTTAAATGCAAAAAATTATAGTTTGCTATAGATATAGCATGCCACAAAATTTTTGGTTTTTGGCCAAACTAATTGTAGTTAATTGTAGTTGGTCGAGATTTTCTAGGCGATATTGGGAAAAATGCAATTAGGAGGTCAATTTTCAACCAATTTAGGTGAAACAGAGTCTACCTAGACTAATTTGAGCATTTTGAGCCATTGGTGCGAGAGAAAATAGCCATTAGAGCTTTTAGTCATGTAATTTGCAATTTTTGAGCATAATGACAAGAACGGACATGCCATTTGGAGTTGGACAAGCAAGTAGATGTAGCCTAGGAGGGGTAGGCTTCATCATGGCTATTATGTAAAAACTTATATTTGATGTTTATTCTATGTTATGCACTTAAACATAGTGTTATTTAGGCTTTTACATGGTTAAATTTAACAAATTCATCTATGTTTCATGGTTAAAAGACTCATTCCTTAGCAAACAAATGGAGACAATGTGTACATGTTTTTTAATCTTTAGAAAGGACACTTAGCACGGAAAATAATACACTTCTTTTGAATTAGGATGGTATTAGAGATAAATTTAATCTCTGGTGTTTTTGTGTGCAAATATTTGTTTAACTATTTGCAAGGGTTTTCATGCTTACTAGGCTCAAGATTAATAGAGGAGAAGAGAAAACTGGTGGAAGTAAGAGGTTCTAAAGTGATCCACAACAAATGAAGAGAATTATTGCCACATTATCACCACCTATCTCACCTCCAAAAAAGAGAAGTAGAATAACCTATAAAGGATGCCTTCGAGAGGAAAAAGAAAGAAACCCATGAAGATGTAGATCCCAAAAGAAGAAGAAAGAGTGTTCGGAAAGCATTCCTTGACATGGCCGAAATGGTGAGAGTCCTTTATCAAGAAAGGAATCAAAGACTTGAAAAAGAGAAGATCCAAACTTCATAAGGAAGGTCATGGATCCTTGAAGGCAAAATGATGAAGATAAATAAAAGAAGTGCAATGGAGAGAAATGGAGAGGTGGAGAGTCACCATCCTCACCCACATCATCATCATCCTCTACTTCATCTTGGTGCCACCAATCACACAAGTCAAAGAACACTAGTAAAATTCCTTTGCCTAAAAACTTGACGTTAAGCTTGAATTGCCAATTTTTAATGGTGAAGTCAATGCAAAATATCTTGATAATTGGATTAGGAAGTGGAGGTCTATTTGAGAAATTAGGAACCTTGATGATGATGATACCAAAAAATATAACTAGCTTCATTGAGGATGGAGAGGATGCGGCTCTTGTTTGGTGGGAAGCCAAGACAAAGGGAGGAGATAAAAAGACAGGTAATATTATGCTATCATGGAGTGGTTTCATTCTTTGCAATAACACAACGGTTTATGCGGTAGCTCACATGTAGAAATCCATAATGGTGACAAAATTTTAAACAATTGAAAGGATAAAATGTACAAGACTACACCCAACAATTTAGGAGAAGAGCTCTGAATAGGGGTATATTTTAGAGCCAAGATACTTTTTCTCAAGTACATAGGAGGCTTACATAGCTACCTAAAACATACTATTCTCATGTTTAACCCTAAAATTAGATGAAGTTTGTGTTCGAGGCCACATCTAGAAACGAAGAGGGAAAACCATTACTAATGAGAGTAGTAAGAAACCTTTTTAAGGAAAAAAAGAAGACCTCAAAAGGTAAGGGAAAAAATATTAAATACATCCAAGAAAGAGGAAGAAGAAAGTGGTTTGTAAACATTGTTTAGAGAAGGCCATGAAGAAATATTTTGGAAATTACATCCCTAAAAAGAGACCCAAGTATACTTGATAACAAAGGGAAGCAAAAAACGCGGCTAAAACTCGGCATGACCTAGGAGGGAGTGTTAACACTAGAAAATCATAGAGCGAGAAGATGGCATTAATTGTCAAGCCTAAAGTTACGAGGCAAGAACACATTATGGAATCAAGAATTATTTAAAATATAGATTCTAAGGTTTTGAAAAAATAATATTTAAACTAGTCTTAAATGCTAAATTACACGCTCAATGCTTCGAAGGTACCTTCTACGCGCCTTGTTTCTCGATAAGCATGCATTCCTGGAAATGGAAAAATGTCACTTTCAGGAATTACAGCACAAGAAAAGGGCAGTTACTTCTTATATGATGTCACATAGGGACAACCACTAGCACCTCCTTAGACACTTTGTGAGCACACAAAGGAATATTTGGAGCACACAATGGAATCATACCTTTCCCTTGGGTCACCATCCATCATGTACCAAGGGAGGGAAGAAGGATTTGAAATCCCTGTTGGGCCTCAAAATAGTCCCTATTTTCACTCCATTATTCATCAATATCTTCACATTTTACCTTCATGTCACCTCCATTCCACCTCCATATCATTACATTCACTTCATTATTGGGTCATAACTATGTTTTTCCAAAGTTTATTAATTCTTAACATTTTAAAGTGAATTTATGGCTAAAACTTAGAAAATAATATGCTTATACTTATGCCTAACAATTAGCATGAGTTTGTTGACATGTGTAGGCTCAAGGGAAGCTTCCAAGACACCTTTATGTGGCCTTGGATGATCAAATTCGAAGTTAAGAAGATAAACCTCATGGAAAAGATCATGGAGGAAATCATGGAGGATAGGGTTATGTGTCTAGATGGTTAGAGATATTAGTGGATGATCATTATGAGTTTGTTACTCCTCTCATTGTATAAATAGGAGTACCTCCTCCATTCCAAAGGGAGGACTCTTAGAGCATTGTATCCAATTGATGATGGAATAGAATAAAGCTTCATTTTTCATATATTTCCATTATGTAGTTTTAGATGTAAATTGTGTTAATGTAGAATATGAATTTATGGAATTTATGTAGTTTTAGATATAAGTTTCCTTAATGTAGTATATGGAATAATTTGTCTTGTTCCTAAGAGAATTGAGCTCACTCTAAAAGGATGAGAGAAACATTTTATTTCATATTAGATTTTGTTTCATTTCATTGCTTAGATGTTTAAGGATTTGTGTGTGATTGATGAATGAGTTTTAAATTAGAATCTTATCAACATGTGAGATGATATCCAAGGGTCTAAGTTAGGCTCTCTCTCTCTATTTGATTTGCATGATAATTGAAATTCATTCTTTTGCTTTTATGTTTCAAGTCATTTCATTTATTATGCTTATGAATGAATCTTAGTTTAGTTTGGATTAGTACATGAGAGGACAATCAAAAGACTAAGTTAGTCTTTCTCTCTCTTTGAATCTGAACAACAATTAAAGTTCATTCTCTTGTCGAATTAAAATTGGTTTCTTTTGTTTGTGTGCAAGTAGTGTCTTGTTGAGATTTTTGATATTAAGATGAATGAATTATAATGGAATACTTTACATGTCTCTTAAGTTAAGAGCTTCTTTCATTAATAATTTATCCATCTTAAGTTCTTGGTTTTAATCTCTGATTCATTAAGTGGTAATTGAGGTGAAAGTGGATTTCTTGAGTCAAGAACCATTTCAATATTATTCCTCTTTTTAAACGAATTGAGTTAGAGTTATAGAATATATTACTTTCAGCTTTTGAATAGCCTTGTCTTTATTTCAAGTTTCTGGTTTTATGAATGATTTCTCTATGATACTGTAGGGAAGAACAACCAGGACCTCCTAAGTTAGGAGCCTCTTCCCTTGCATATTATATTGAATCATAAACAATTTAGTTAGACATAGAGTTAGTTGCCTACTCCTGCATATATATTGCTGGCACCATCACAAGCTCACGAGTTTCCCTGGTCGATAATTTAATGCAGCAATTTGTTCAAATAAATTGCCCAACAATCCCCTATATAAAGCCACCAAGAGATGAAGAAATGGTGATCAGATTATTATGTTGGCCAGAATTTCCCAAGCAATACCAACAGTGTGTGACCCGGAGCTACAAATAAATATGACTCGATTGTTGGCCACCCAAAAATCCTAGTCCATCACAGTGGGGAGAGAGCGAAACTGCATTAGAGGTAGAGCTTAGAAACCAACATCCTTGAACCGAGACCTAGAGCCACTTCCTAGGGGCCCTTTGGCAAGTGGGTAAAATTTCTTCTCCATTTCAAACGTTTAATAAGAAGAGGGCTTTGAGCCGTCATTTGCATTATTATCATTTTGACTCTCTTCAATAGCTTGTGTATATTTTTCTTTTAGTTTTTTATTTTAATTTGAGCATACATTCACATATTTTTTCCTTTAGATTATATCCTTTTGAGCTCCACCACTTTCTGCATGTGACCAATACTTTATAGGGGTAGACCACACCCCTTAAATTGCTGTGATTTTGTACACCCATGCGTCAAATCCACCAACACAAGAGGATTCATGTGATGAAAATAAAATTATAGCCATGGGATTGAAGAACATGAAGGGGAAAGAAATCGAAGAAAAACCCAGTAATAGTACTTCTGATCCAAATGGAAAATGGCATCAACTTATGGTATTCATCTACCCATATTATCCATCCACCCATGGAATTTACCCATGGCATTGTAAATGGCATCAACCCATGGTATTCATCCACCCATGATATTTATTTTCCCATGGTATTGTAAGTGACCCATGTAATGTATCCACCCATGGTATTCATCCACACATGGGATTTACTCATGGTATTGTAAGTGGTATCTACCCATGGTATTGGCCTATGGTATCTACACATGGTATTGTAACTCAAAAAAGGCTATAAATAACAAGCCTCAGTTTGTAAAAGGACAGATTGTCTGCCACAATGTAGCTTCTACAATTATTCTCTGTTTTAATAAAACAAGTTTCTTTGTGGTTTTATTTTCTTTGTGTTCTCTCTTCTTTTCTGGCATTCTAATTTTGTAGATCTTGTCAGATCCATTTCAACTTTTTATATCTTCGGGGCCTCCCCCCAAGATCCGGATCAATGGTATCCGATTCAGGTTACGCCTCCATGGGAGTGAGGGTTTAAAACATATTTCAATTTCAATGTTTTGTAGCAATCTTCAGCAAAATCCATGAATTTTTTTTGGGCGGCGAGTTTTCAGATCAGACCTGAAAATTTTGGTAAAAAATCTGCGAAAACAAAGACCAGATCTGGATTCCTTGCAAAAAATACTTAAGTTCAAAAAAAAAATTGGTCGAATCGGAGTCCGGATGTGGGAGTTATCGTTGATTTAAAATCAATTATTTTTTTCAGACATTTTGTGACGGCGTGACAGTTCCAGCGCAAATCTGAGAGTCTATAGTCTCCAGATAGTGGTTTCAAATACATGAGATGATGCAGAATGATCATTCCATTTCCAAAAACAGGCTATAATAAATATTCTGTGTTATATTGACCGAGTTATGCTCATTTTAAATCTGGAGCAGCATTCGGAGCGGGTTCCCTTTGGAGACGTGCCCTCCCACCCCGCTTTAGTAGGCACCTGCTTCACATTTATCAGTTTGATCATAGCAGCATTTGGCTTGGGTTATTTGGAGACGTGCCCTCCCACCCCGCTTTAGTAGGCACCTGCTTCACCTTCATCAGTTTCATCATAGCAGCGTTCGACTTGGGTTATTTGGAGACGTGCCCTCCCACCCCAAGCTATGTAGGCACCTGCTACTTCATCAACAATCAGCATCACAGTTATGGGTCAACCACACAAAATCATTTTCATCGAAGTCCATTTGCTAGGCCGCACACTGTTAGTCACACAGTTGGTCACAAGCATTACAGGGTATCTCTATCCTCGGATCTTTGTTTGTCATGATTTTGGTTCATCCACAAACCCACACTTCATCGAAGTCCATTTGCTAGGCCGCACACTGTCAATATCACAGTTGGTCACAAGCATTACAGGGTATCTCTATCCTCGGATCTTCGTTCATCACGGTTATGGGTTAACTATGCAAAACCCTTCTCTTCAGTGGCTCTTCATATTCAACAAAGGCTTCTCAGGAGGGAACTTCACGCAATGGAGACCATTGCTTCTTAAGGAGGGAGGAATGATCCAAATGGAAAATGGCATCAACTCATGGTATTCATCTACCCATATTATCCATCCACCCATGGAATTTACCCATGGCATTGTAAATGGCATCAACCCATGGTATTCATCCACCCATGATATTTATTTGCCCATGGTATTGTAAGTGACCCATGGTATGTATCCACCCATGGTATTCATCCACACATGGGATTTACCCATGGTATTGTAAGTGGTATCTACCCATGGTATTGGCCTATGGTATCTACACATGGTATTGTAACTCAAAAAAGGCTATAAATAACAAGCCTCAATTTGTAAAAGGACAGATTGTCTGCCACAATGTAGCTTCTACAATTATTCTCTGTTTTAATAAAACAAGTTTCTTTGTGGTTTTATTTTCTTTGTGTTCTCTCTTCTTTTCTGGCATTCTAATTTTGTAGATCTTGTCAGATCCATTTCAACTCTTTATATCTTGGGGGCCTCCCCCCAAGATCCGGATCAA